>VWZN01017193.1:248593-267398 GCA_013396955.1 Regulus satrapa
TTTTTTTTTTTTTTTTGAGGGGAGAAAAATAATTATACAAAACCAATTCTTACTACATAAAGAGTGAGACCAAATCCTTGGATGATCTGGCTGGAGAAACTATTCTCTTACACTTAAGACATTAACATTCTCCCCAGAATTAAAAATTAAAGATGCAGAAACAGACATGTATGAATAAAATCAGTTGGAAACTGGAGTGTCAATTCCATTCTGCAAGGGTTGTCATTTCTTTTGTTTGGCCAAAATTTGTGTCTGCCATAAGAAAGCGTCAGATGCCAAGGAAAGCACTTTTTCCCCCCCTCTCTTCAAGTAGCCATCAGCAATCTTCAAACACGTATAAAATTAAGAAAATATGATTTGGCTACACATTATTGAGTTTTACTAGACTTGTTAGGGAAAGAAAGGGTTTGTGACATTTTCCCCTCACCACCAGCAACAGCGTCATTATGGCTATTTTAAAAAGTTGCTACGCTGCAGTTACTGTGGCACATGGGACTGAAATTTCCATTACAATGCTCCAAGCCTGCCTCGGGTCCTGGAGACTGTGGGTATTATTTTTTTTTAAAATGTTAATTTTTATTTTATTTTTACTTTATATGTAGAAATCTGACAGCACTTAAATTTTAATCATTCAGGACCTTAATCCAGGATTTCTTTCAAAGCTTAAAATTCCCTGTAAAGCCAAATTCCTTGATGTGCAAGAAATGCAGAATCAAACCCTAGGTAGCTGGATCCAAGCTTTGTTTTATCAGCCAGGAAACGAAGTTCTCCTGATTTAAAGTACTGCACATAACATTGCTAAGATAAGGATTTAGTTTCCTAAGCCAGGCCCTGATCCTTTAATGAGCTGTGGGGAGGCTCTCACAGCCACACGGACTCCCCTTGCAGGGAACTCCAGTTCTGGCCACGTTTCCCCATTTCCCCTTGACTTCAACGGGACAGAAAACCATCCTTTACATTATATTTTAAGACCCCCCTAAAAAGCATTTATTCCACATCCTCTGAATTCAGCAGGAACAGGACATTTCTAGAAGTGGGTTATTTTAATTTGATTGGTATTATTCATTGAACAGTAAGAATAACTAAAGAGCAAAGAATGAGAGACTTTTTAATTTGTTTTTCTTTTCTAACAGAGACATCAGCATAGCTCCAAAACAGCTCATCATCAGGTGATGATATATTCACCTGCAAAGGTGCAATATTTTTCTACTGATCACCACAGATGCAACATTAAACAATTTCTCTAAATAGCAACATATTCTGGGATTATATTTTCTCTACCATTTTTGCAGCATTTATCTGTCCTCACTACAAATTCTTTTCATCCAAACATTTTCATTGAAATCAGCACTCTTTAAAAAAGGATTTATTTCAAGAAACCAGTTTAGATGGAAAAATGTACCAATGAAAGTCTGCAATGTTATTTCAAAGATCCCCCTTTTACCTTAGCAATGCAAAAAGAATTACATTGCTTTTTTAACAAAATTATTTTTAGTACTGTAATGCAAGAAATCTAAAGTCACTGAATTATTTATTTCTATTTTTACGTCTCTTCTGTGGTGTCAACAACACATCTCAAAAATATCATATGTCACACTGAGATTTTTCCTGTAAAATATTTACATTAAATATTACACATTTTAAAGTTTGTGCAACCATTCTGCATTCTTCATAACATAAACCAATCAAAAAATATAAAAAGGCTATTGATGTACCAAGATATAAATTTGAAAATAAACAATACCTTGGTATTTAAACATGATAAAATGATGATGATAATGATAAAAATAATGATAAATAAATGTCAAGAATTAAGATTACATTATAAAGTCTTCTGTAATTTAATGTTTTGGCAGTGCTACTCTACTTTTTTTTCTCTAAAAGAAAATAGTGTTTATCATAGAAAATAAGACTCAGTAGTGTTGCACATAGCAGATATCAGAAATTATTTACGAGCAGACCATTTTATGGATCTCCTATTGTTCTGGCAATACAATGTGATGATCTTCAATACTTCATTTTATGAATTCATCACTTTATGCAAGCCCATTTTGCTACAAACAAAACATCTACCCACTGTGGAGTGCTTAATTTTGTCAACTCTCCCAACCTAATATATGGAAACGCTGGCGAGAAAATATCCTTCACCTTTAAAATTGCTCATAAAGGCATAGAAATTAAATTGGTGTTTCCTTTTGGTTTGTGGAGCAACAAATCCCAGGCTGAGCCTGTTTGGCTGTGGCCAGTGGCCAACATCATCCCTGCAGAGCTCAGGGCTCCCCACGTGCAGCTGCGAGTCAGCCAAGGTGCAGGAGGACCTCTGGCACCAGCACCAACGCCAGCCAGAGCTCACCGAGACAAAGCACTGGGTGGGCAACAGAGCCGTGGAAGATCCCCCCCAAGCCAGCCAGGGATGTCTCTGAAATTTCAGCAAGAGCTGCCCAGGGGATGCTTCTGCTCACAGGGCACGGGATGTGTTCGGTTTCCAAATGGTGAGAGAACGCTTCGTCAGTGGGACGGGCTCCTGAACCCAAAGGCTTCCCCTTCTGCCCCATCCCAGACACATCCAGACAGAATCAAACCGTGTCTGAGAGCCTACAGCAGCACCTGAGCTCAGCACATGGGTCTCACTTTGGGCAGGGAAGGGGAGAGCTGCGTTACATGTGCAGGGACAATGGGCAAACACGGAGCCTTTGGAATGACCTCAACAGGACTCGCTGGTTTTGCTCACAGACAGTTTGTGTCCCCAGCCTGTTTTGAAGGCAGTTCATTACCCCTGCTAGCTCTGAGCCTAGTATATGTGCCATCAGCCTGAGGGCTACCCAAATCCACTGCACAGAGGTCTGAGCACATAAATACCAGGGATTCATTTAGAAGGTCGCAATGTGGAAGGAGGCAGTCCCACACACCTTTCTTAATGCCACTATATTTGCTCTGGGGATCCATGGCTTATTAACACTCTGGTTAATAAAGCACATTTATACCTTTGAAGAGATCAAAATAAGACCTGTCTGGGGAGATTTGGGTAGAAGTTCTCACATGTTTTATAAATCCAGGCCAGTACACCGTAAGCAGGTCACACCGTGTCCCCTTGAAGAGCTGCAGCCTGAGTGCCACATGAAACACCTCATCAACACTTCCAGTTGAAATCAAACTCACCCCAACAGCAACAGAACAGTGTTCTGTCATCCCGAGGCACAGGAATGACACACAGTGACTGCACAGAGAACAAACAGCAAAGCCTCAGGTAGCTGGATTCTGACCCGCTCACAGGGATTTTTTTTTTCCCTGACTGACGCTGGAAAGCTGCACGCCAATTTAGAGGGACAAGAGGAGCCTGGCAAGGCTGGACACCTGCACTGCAGCATTTGGGCATGTGCCCACAGCCCCTAGCAGGGTGCCAGGCTGCAGCAGGGCTGGGGAGAGCAGGGGGGAGCTGACCATCTCAGCCTCCCTCAGCCCAGTCACAGGTGCACGGTGAGAAAGGGAGGCCTGACCTGTCCTTGCTCCTTCCATCACACCAGAGGGTGTGCCAGGATAGATACAGCTGCCATGCCTGAAAATACAAGGAAACAGCTCCTCTTGTTTAGGTTTTACAGGGGAAAAAAGTTAGGGGGGCAGCTCTAAACCAATACGGCAGGAGAACAACACCCATCACGATCATCTGCGCCTCGTGCAAACAAAATGCAGCTTCAGGGACGGCTCCCGAGCCACCCAGCCGAGGGGACGGACAGCACGGCGCTCTCCGCGAACGCACACGGGCACGAACCAGGACATTTCCCTCCGTCAGCGCCTCGTTGCCCCGTCCTGGCAGCCCAAATGGTCACCCCAAGACTCCGTGGAGGCTTTGTGCAGGCGCGGCAGCGGCGGCAGCAGCAGCCAGCTGGCCGGCCAGGCGGCTGGACGCCTGCCAGGGTGGCTCGCCTCCAGCTCTGCAGCCCCTGGAAGCTTTGTAGCAGGAAGTAGCTGACAGACCATCAGGGAGGATGCGTTTTGTCTGTTAGGTAACTGAAGCATAATTCGGTGGAAGTTAGCACACACACACACAAAAAAAAAAAAAAAAGAAAAACAAAAAAACCCCCCAAAAAAACGAAATAAATAAATAAAAAGACAGCGCTTGCTGAAGTTTCACTGCCAAGAAGGCAGTGGCATGGATAATAGATGGAAGGAGAGCTGTAGCACTGTGAGGTATGTGACACCGGTGACATTGTCCCTACGCCACGTTCCAGTTCTGCTCCATGCTGCCTGCCATTTTGTTTCCAGAGCTAACGTGCTTTGCCATTCTCTCACATTCTACACCACACACAATAATATTTTCTATATCCCCAAAGCATTTCTACTTGTAATAGTATAATAATTACTTATTAAATAGGTTTTCTCCTTTCATCTCAGCTTTGAGAGATTTGTAATTCAGAGACTGGACTGTTACCAGCAGTAAAAGAACAATATGTTTTAACAGGTGTATCTAGGGGAGGAAGTTTTTCTGCTGATTTGGTACTAGAAAAACAAGAGATGCAAAGGACACCTTTGCCTTTCAGCAACAAACCCTTCAAAGATCTTAAGCATGGAAAGGCCTGATATGATCTTTTAGCCTGACCTCCAAAGTATTGGAATAAATTTTCATTTAGCAGCTACTACACAAAAGCTGCATCACTAAAGGTAGAAAAATCTACTCTTTGGAAATTCTTCCAGACCCAATGTAGAAGCGTCAAGTGGTAAAGCATTCACTGTAACTCTGAATTCCCTGTTTAAGTGGTGAATAATTTCACTGTCAAGCAGAAGCACCTGATTCCTAATCTGAAACTGTCAGATTTCAGTGTCCAACCACTCCATCTCACAGAACACACTGCGCTTCTATGCCCTACTTGCTGCTTCGTTTCAGCATTGGTTGTAAACTCCTCGTGGCTCTTTATGATATATCTGGCATAAAGAGATCAACTTGCTGCTACTAATGCCACCGTCTACCAGCACATTAATCTTTCTAAGCAGCACATCCCTTCAGAGCTCACATTCAGGTATTTATCCACAACAACCCTTAAATTCTCTTCATAGTAATTGTTTTCAATTAAATTTTTCCTTACAGTAAGTGTGACTTTTATGTGTTTGCAGATACCACAGCTGAGAAAAAAAAAAGCTCTTACCACAGATCTATTACAGACTAACTTGTTAGATTGTCACTGAGCTCAAACAGCACCTTTCTGCTCAAGACTCACATTTGGATGGGCTTAAAAGTGAATATGCATATGTCTGACAAGATGTGAGATTAACTTCTCACATTTTCTTAAGCAGCAATGGAAAAATTCTGTTTGTTTCTGCTGTAAAGACCTCTCTCATTCCCACTCCTCACTGACCACAAATGTGCATGCTTATGTTCCCTAAAATACCATGAAGAAAGGTAGAGAGTTTATCCCAGTGTTGCAATGGCCAGACCTTGGGATTAGTTTTCCCTCTGCTTCCTCTCTTGAGGGTATTTAACAGAGGGCGAGCAAAGGGTAGGCTGGAGGGGAGAAAAATCTTCGACCCGTCTCTCTACCTACATCTATCTCTGCCAGAAGATGCAGTGGCTTATGTTTAGGAAACACCACTCAGCTGACAATTCAGAGAAAAAAGTGCACATGAGGTTAGAACATCACTGTGCCCACCAGCAGCACCGGCTGAGAACAAAGAGAGGACTCTGGGGACTGCATTGGTTTGAATTTTGCATCAGCTGTCCCCTGACCTGCTGTGGTATTCCTTCTCACAGCCAAGACAACAGCAGCTGGAGGGGACCTTCCCATGCTCACTTCTGGGTAGAAGTTAGGCCCAAAGTGCTACAGGTGCTTTTTGTCATCACAAACACCCTACTGCTAATATATAAAAGAAACAAAACCACATATAATCTAAAAATCCAGGTAAAACCTTTCGCACTTGCTGCAAAATATAATGCTCTGAAAATCCATAGGTATTGCTATGGTTACTAATCCAGAGATTACTAAAGTTTCCTTCCTTCTCTTACTTTGCAGGTTTTTCCGTTGTGCTTTATTCACAAGAGGAGTTCAATAACAAATTATACTTAATTTAATGCTACTAACAACGTAGGAAATTTTTGGCCTTAAGTCTGCTGCCTTACTATAGGTAAAACACTCTGTGAAGCAGACAGAATCCTTGCCTGAGTTAAGAAGGCAGGATCAGACCCACCTTATTATACAGTTATTTATTACACAATGATAATTAACACGAGACAGACAAGCTCATTTATTTGGCAACAGCAACCCTGGCTGAAACACACTGTTAAAAAATGCTGAGCATAAATAATATGAAGAAATGCTTATGCAACGATAAGAAAAATGTGTGATTGTGTATTCTATCACATAGCTTAAAAACTGCAGGTTAAGCAAATTACCACTGGCACCGCCACTCCGTAATTCTGCCGATCACCTAAATGAATGATCAGGTGTGATCCTTTCAATTCCAGCAGCATTCCTTTCTAAGTACCTCACTATTTAGCAGCCTAAAGGGAGCCAACACATCAGTAGTGCCTTCTATGCACTGTCGAGTCCCAGCTTGAGCACACCAAACTCTGAGGCCTTTTGAAATCTTTAAAGACAATCACACATAAGACAGTTTCTATATTGCAGGGCTGGGTAGCGCTACTGCAGCACAAAACAATATTTCAAGCTTTCTGATATACATGTGTCACCTCTATGTGACAAATAGCTTGTATTAATTAGGCACTAGACTTGGTGAGATTGCTGTTATTAACTGAGAGAAGATGGGTTGAATTTAATTGTGTGTGACATCAAAGCCAAGTGACTGATATTTCAAGCATCATTTAAAATGTTTGATATTGGAGTCATTGTATTCACATAAAGACTGTCTAAAAATATAAAGGAGAATGATGAGAGAGGAACTGAAATGCATTCATACAATCCATCTTATGAAGTGAATTTGATGTAATTTTGCTTGTATTTTTGACCCAGTGTTGACAATATTTATTTATTTAGTTATATAAAATTATTACTTTGAAGAACAGTTTATTTTTCTCAGTACTAATTCTGGAGACAGCTGGGATGGTTTGTATTGGTTCCAGCATCAATGTTCTCAGAAATGTGGACATAAGGGAGGGGGAACATAAAAGATCAGCTTGCACTGGGATTTGCTTTATAGCCATTAATGAACACTATTTGGAAAATGTTTACCTAAGAAAAGCAGACTGCACATTATTTAGGCAAATGTCCATAACAGCTTGAAAAAAAGAAAGGGGAAAATGGAACTAAGTTTAAAATTACACATGAAAGAATATATTTAAGAGTAAGAGCTCACTCTTTTACTATGCACTGTAAAAATGGTAACTATCTCATACTCATCAGGATTTGAGGAATGCTGTTTTAGGGTCAAATATTTCTCTCATTTAAGATACTGGTGAAAATCCTCTTCAGTTTGACAGGGCAGAATCACACTAGTGATGTAGCATGATAATGTATATTGTGTTTTGCTAAAAAGTGGGTCAATAAACAATTGCCCCAGAGGATACTTTTCTATAATGCTTCTGCATTGTACCATTTCCTTTTAGTTCTTTCTTTAAAAATAAATAAAATAAGCCACTTGCTTATTCCATGCTTGCCATAAAGCACACAAAACAGCCCAACTGAAATCAGCTTAATTAAACCGCGACGCGTCGCGAGCAAACATGCATCCCCTAGGTATTCCCAGGCAGACAAATCTGAAGTGCACGGCAGCCAAAAGTAAATGTTAACAATTTCACAAAGCAGAAAGACAATGTTCCAGTCAGAGGAAGCTCCACAATGGTGCCCTAGACCCACGCACTATGGAGCAAGGAGGGATAGTCAGGCTCAACTGGAGCTGCCCTCCCCTTCCTGCAGCCCAAACACACGTGACTTTCCATTTTTGCAACCATTTCTAGTTCGCAGGCAGATTTATTGACCAGGAAAGTTCATGCCTCCTCTGTGCTGCCCGAATAGGCTGTGTTTTGTTTTGAGCTGGACTTCTACCTGACCTCCAATGTTGTAGGAATCATTTTGCACCGGCAATTAAATGCTGGACTGGTTATTTGTAGCTTGCAATTGTCCCCATTTAGAAGACTAACTGCCCAATTGCAAAGCTTCTAAATGGGTGCAATTGCAAGTTCAAACAGTCGGGCCCATGTGTAATTACGGTCACAAAACTGGGCTCGCTTCTGTTGGAGGTTGCTGCAGAAGACGTAGGCCACCAAATAAAAATAATGGTTCTTTGCCCAGCGTGTTGTTCGTTACAGCAGGAGGAATGAGAGGAAAAGCCTCTTGGTGGGAATACAGAAAACATAAATACATTAAGACAATTTGAGACGACAAAGTGATCAATGTGGCACCTAGGACAAGTGACCATAACTGTCTCTGCCTAATCCCCCATTCCAGACACAGCTTTGTGAACAAGTTTTGTTCTCTTTCACGGCTTTTCTCTTATTAAGGCAGAACGGTGTCAGTGGTCAGAGGACTCAATTCCAGGTACCAGAGGCACAGGCTGTGGGGTGCCACTGGCCATTTTAAACCATCCGCTGAACTTTTTTCCTTCCTGCTTCCTTCTTTTCCTTGAGCTATTTTCCTTCTCTGCACTTGAAAGAAGTTGATCAAGAAAACACCAGCTGGAGGTTTTTTCTCCTCTCACATAGTCAGACAGTAGGTACAGCGCTACTGCTGTCAGGGAAATTGTGTTTAACTCATCCTAATCATAATTAGGAGAAATTTCCAACTTTTGTCTCCCCAGTTCTAAAGTATTTTCAACAGTTGAAGGGCATACCTCCACAGGTAAAGGCTCCTTCTGGTGACAGCGTGATATCCCTCACACATATGGGGTTCTCCCCAAATCATACCACAGCCCGGACAATGGGAGCACAGCCCTACAGACCCAGGCACTCCCAAAAGCATCCTGTTCACCAGCCCTGCATTACCACTGCCTAACACCATGGCACGAGTAGGAAACAGCTCTGCTGCATCCCCATGAATTCCTTCATCACAGCCTCCTCCGACCGGTGCGCCTAATCAGCCGCCGAGCGTGTCAAACCACTGCTGTTCAGCTCATCTGCTGATGACATGAGACACATCTGGGCAATGGAACAAAGGGAATATTCTAAAATGATTATGCTAAGATGAGAATTAATATTCATCCCCAAAAGGTGCAACTGCCAGCCCAGAACTGTAAATAGAATAGACTACCCTACAGTGCCAAAGTCTTGGGGACCAGCTTCTCCCGAATCCATCGAAACCAAATTTCATTTAGTGAGGGATGAGGCCATCGAGGCAGGTACTCAGGTAAACCAGGAGAATATTTAAACATAACTGCATTTTTTTCAGCATCACGTGCACTGCAGAGTGGATATATTTTATGGGGATCCAACAAATGATATTTTAATGTACATACATAATTTATTGAGCAAGCAGTAGACTTGGCTGAATGAATGTCAGCCATTGAAGATCCAACATGGTGTATTTTCATCCTTATTACTCGGTACAATAGCAAAGAAGGAAGCATTTAACATATTTATGAACTTGAAGCATCTCTCGAGTTCCACAGTGCAGGACTATCACAAATGTTATCACAGTCTTCTTTTATAGTCACAATAAAAAGTAAGTTAGGCACTTGCTATGTATTTTTCAACCTAGAAATGGTTGAAATAGTTAAAGATTACCACCTACATTATTCTTTTGCAATACTTGTGGTACTGTGAAATACAGATAGAGAATGTAAACTACCTTTATGTCTTGCCTGTAATTCCCATTTATCTTACATAAAGTGAATGAGATTCAGTCTCCAACTAATTTTTGCAGATTTTGTTTAAAATCATAGCGATTAGATTTTGAAAAATCTAGTGGTTCCAGCTCCAAAAAAAAAAAAAAAAAAAAAAAAAAACCAACCCATTTGAATAATATGTCTATCACAGAGCAAAATTACTTGATATCTGTTTAAAAGTAGCCATTTTTTAGGTATCTTCAGTCTGAACTTTACACCTCAGATGTGCCTGATGACTGTACGGTAATGGGAGTTCAGACTCCATGATCCTGTCCTTGGCCCTGCCATTCTGATGAGATATTCCTCTGGATACATTAATTAGCTTCAAAAGTTCCCCATTACTGTGGTTGCTCCCCATAAGCAAGTCCTTGATTTTAGACAGCAGGAGCAGAATTCATTTCATATCAGCTTAATTGCCTCCAATTACCTACAGCCACCTAGAATTACCTGGCGACCAGAATTAGCTGTGCTTATTTCTTTCCATCAGCCCTAAATGCAGCTAAGACGCGGTGATCCAAGTTCAGAGGTAGAATCTCTGCGACCGCTCTGTAAAGTTAGATTTCAGAGATGAATCGCATTCCTACTTCCAGTGCTGAGAGGCCTTTGCCTCCCATTGATTTCGGGAGGAGTTGCCTGTGCTTAATGCCCAAAGTGTAGTAGCCACGTTTTGAGGCCAGCTCTGCACTTAGTGCCTCCCATCGCTCTCATTAGGCACCTGGAACCTGACCCGGATCACGGAGCAATCACTGCTCCGCCACGGCACCACCTCCACCCTGCTGAGATAAAGCACCTATTTGGACCTCTCTGGCTCTGAAGATTCACTGGAGAGGAGAGCACAAGTGTTTCTGGAGAGCGAGGAAGAAGAAAATTAGTCTTTCAACAGGCTATCATTGCATAAGTAGGCTAATATAATTTTTTTTTTCTTTGACAACTGATTTGTGGAAGGTAGAGGCAGCACAGTCTACAGCAGCTTAATATGTCCTAAGTTCTCACAGGTCTGCTCAAGGCAGGGGAGAAACACAGAAGAAGCAATGCCAGAAGACACCTGGGGAAACAGTGTCCCCTTCCTCCTCTGGGCTTGTGTGGAAATCCCTTAGAAAATTTTCAAACTGGTTTGCTTTCTGCTTTCCTGATTGCTCAGTGACAATAAATAAGGAATGCCAGAGATGAAAATCATTTAAAGGACTGAGGCTTGGAGATTTCCATTTCCTGGGCTAGTGAAACCACCCACTAGCTTATATAGCCCTGAGGCATCCTCTTCCCTGAATTCATCCTCACAGGACACCATTGCTGACAGTTTTCCTGTTCTGTATGGGTTCTTACACCACCCTCGTCACCGTGGTAGCTGAGTGCCTTCAGGTAGAGCATTATGCAATGTGACTAACATCTGTGGCAGCCAAAGCAGGAGGCAGAAACAGTTAAAGCCCCAGTAGCTCTCCCACTACACAGCATTTCACTTTCCAACGCTGATAACTTTCTCTCTGTGAGTACACAGCTCGATTGTTGTGGTCACAATGGTGCAGATCAGCAACATTTAGTTCCCTCTGCTGCTGGATTTCCCACTTTAGTGAGGCAGCGTNAGATTGTTGTGGTCACAATTGTGCAGATCAGAAACATTTCGTTTCCCACTTTAGTGAGGCAGCGTGGGGATCCCATTCTCCTTTACTTCATTTACTGAAATGCCAAAGGATGGATATTATTCTTCAATTATATTTATTTTAAGAAAATCAGCAGTGACCACAAAAACATGGTAGGCAAGGTAGGCTGGAGTGGAGACGGAAGCCACAGGTTTCAGAAAAGCTCTGAGTAAGACACAGCATTTGGCACTACCTGCAGCGTGAGGGGAAACTTTTCAGCACCAGACTCAGCCTTACAAGGCTTGGGGTGGAGGTTAAAGGGGCACCATGTTCCCCAGGAGCGACAACTGAATATCTCATTGCAGGAGAACTCGCATATGGGAACAATATGCCTGCAAACCTTTCAAACGCCTGCGATTGCTCTGCCAGAGCAATTGATATGTTGTGGAAGGAGCACTGCAGGGCAGGTGGTTGCTGTGAGATGGCCCCACGCTCGGGACCAAGAGTGAGACATAAGGTCAGAGGCCAAGTGTGACTGTTAGAAGCAAAAAATCAGTCCCCTCTGCACTGCTGCCCACCCTGCAGCACGCAGCGCTACTGAATGCCACACAGGTTGCAGGATTGCTGTTTGCTGGCACAAAACAAAGCAGTTACTTCATCTACTGTTATTTTTCTGATTGCATGAAATGCAGTGTTGAGATGCGTTCAATTCTATATGCAAATATGAAACTATTCTTCTTTGCTGTCTTAGGTGTGCTAGTTCACCAGGGCAACAAGAAGGGTAAAATGAAAAGTGGAAAATTATGTTAAATAAATAATTACGAAATTAAAAATCTCTTGGCTCGTTCTTGGCAGGTATTGTCCCAGAGATTATTCACCTACTACTTCAGAGTTCTCCTTGACTTTAAGAAACCCTAATGGAAAGCTAAGAACCTAGGGGTGAAGGGGGAGAGAGAGGAGGATGATTTTCTTAGGTTTTGTGGGCTCTCTCCCAGGTGCCACACACCACACATTTAGGAACTGCCTTGATATAACTGACCTAAAATAATTCATAATGTAGGCAATGCTGTAGATAGAAGTGAAAAGGTATTTTACTGATCTAAAAATTCCTTTCCTTTCTTAGCATCTTTTTTTTCTACTATCATTCCAGAGGATCCAAGAATATTTCACAAATTTTATAGACGCATTCCAGGATTGCAAAAGCTGATTAAGAGCATATGCAGCAACATCACAATACCACAATTAGGATGGGAAATGCAGAACACTAGACTTGATCTTGCCTCGAGCAGAATGTCCAATAGCAGTGAACACTACACAGAGAGAGGGACAGAGCACAGATGTTCAGACCAGCAGACAAGCCAAGAAAGGCTTAAAAGATCACCGGCTACAAGACATTTCATAGAAAGCACGCTGCCTTATTGCTCTGTGAGCATTATCACACAAGACAATGCAGACTCTAATTTAAGTAGTCAGAGGGAAAGATCCTTGAGCTGGATGCCAGTTGGCTACAACAACAAATATGTATCGCTGTTCTGACAACATTCACTGCGGTAAACTGCGCTGTGGAGTGATTATCCCGGAGACTCTGGCACCCCTGCGCAAACAGCAACTCCAAGAATCCATCAATGCTCTTCTGGGGTGACAAAGCCAGAAGGGGAGGGTAGGAGAGCCGTAACAGCCTGGCCAAGGGGACACGAGGGCAAGCAGTGCCTTCCAGCGGAGATTGCCCTGCCTGGCTGTGCTCCAAGGGCACCGCGGCGCCCGCAGAGCTCCGCACGTCACCGCTGCCCTGCCAGCGAGCACCGGCCTGCAAACACCAACTGCAGAGCCTTGCAGCGGCCACCGAGGATGAGCATCCACGTGCAGGGCCAAAAGTGATGTAGGGAAGTATTTGCAAACTGTCAAATTTATAATTTCTTTTTTTAAAAAAAAGAGCATTCACACTATACATATATATATATAGGTTTGCCTGATGAACTTCAGGGAAGGCTTTCTGTGGGTCTCTGGACCCCAGCTTCCAGGGAGGAATGAGGAGGAATTGCTGCTACATTTCTTTCAGTGTAACACAAAATAAGAGGGTCAGATGTGCAGTCACACATGCAGATTATTTCTTTAATTGCTATCCCCACTACAGAGATAAAGTAGGATAGGGTAAGTCCTCCATTACACGGGATAAAGTAATTGAGCAGGAACCTACCTATGACATGAAGTTGAGAGAAGTCCCTGACTACGTGACCCACACTTTAATGATGTGATACAAAGGTCAGCAGAATCACTGGAAAATCTCCTGTGATTTTAATGGCTAATACAATAATGTACACTTGGAATAATCAAGTGGTTAGAGCAATGGGCGTGAACCTAGGAAGACTGGCCCACTTCTCTGCTACAGAAATGCTCCATCTCATGTTTAATGGCACAGTAATACTCATGATAATGAGATTTCTACTCACCCAGAGAACACTCAGATGTTGCTCCTCTCACACCAGCGTTTTAATGGTCATGTTGGAACTCAGCTTCGTGGCACTTCTGTCTACAGTGCAGCCACGGAGGATGTGGTGTCTCTCTTAAAATTCTGTGTGTGTGCAGCTCTACAGTGAGCATTTAGGGAATGGGGCCAGTTGCAAGTGTATCTGCCAATCAACTGCTTGATGGTTTTGTTTGATGGTTGTTCCAGAAACTGAACTTTCTCTGGATGCCTCAAAGGTAGCAGGACCTAACGCTTCACTCCAGCTACTTAAACCTACCTCTGCCATGAAAGCTGGTCCAGTGAGTGAACACGACACCCATCCCACGAAAACTTTGTCCAAGTACATGCTTTGGTCGTGAGTGCTACCTGAGACTCTCCAGCTGGTTTCTACATCCATCTGTCAGTTTTATTAATGGCATGTGCTGCCCAAGGCTGGCTGTTTAGACAAACAAGTAAGATATGCAGTCGCATTTTGCAATTATGCCCTTGATGGAAAAAATAATTTCTATTACTTTCATTCTTTTTCTTTGCCGTGTGCCTTGTGCCATGATATTCATCTCTAAGTGAAGATGTCCTGACACCAGCTGGACTGTAAATGTGGGTGCAAATATAATTTTGTGCCATATTGTGTCACGCTCCTGCTTTTAGTCTTTCTGTACATGAGTCACTGCAATGTACTGTGCAGAAGCTGTGAGGCACAGCAGGTACCAAGGCTGGCATATCAGCCTACACGTGCCAGATGATGGTGTACTTCTCCCAGCAATGCTTTTCTTCCAGGATTTCTGGGTTAAGGAAGCTGGCAGGATAAACACTGAGCAGTCAGTCAGAATACATTTGAAGGCATGCAGGACAAGCCCCAGAATTTATTTTATGTGCTTCAGATGCCATTTTTAACTGGCTTCTCTCCCTACTCAGTGTCTCTGTAACATGTAGATAACTCTCCCCTCCAGACCCTTACACCTTTTTGCTTAGCTCAGAGAGCAGCGTTGATCTTTCCCACCTGGATTGCAGCTATCATGCAGTGCCTGTCATTCTCATACAGATCAAAAAGGATTTTGCAGGCTGTTGCCCTTGATCTGTGCCTTATATGTCAGTGTTAAATGCTTCAACTGAGAGAAGCCTGCTTAAAATACATCCTCACCATCGAACCAAAAGGTCCTGAGGCATGCGGAGCACTGCTTAGTAATGCCTCTGAGAGGAAGTCCTGGCCACCATGGCATCAGCAAGGCTTCCTGCAGCACCTGGCATTTTTGATGGAGATCATCCATCCAAATAGTGACCTAATGCAACCCTAGATAGCTTCTGAGCCCGTGAGAGAGCAGTGTATGTGCAAATGTTAGGGTTTCCTTTTGGAAGGGAATTCGATGTGGTTAACAAATTCTGCACTCCAGGTACTCTCCATCCTACAGCTGCAACTGCTAGCACTTTTGTAAAGCTGTCTTAATTACCAGTGACCCTGTGCTCTTCAAATGCATCAGCGGTACCAGGGATGATTCAGGATGACAGGGTCACAAGCAATGGGAAAGAGTGTCTGATCCATGCCCCACTTACATACATCTCTAGCTCGTAGACTATCTGCCCTAGATTTGAAAAAAAAAAAATCTTCATGCCAAGAACTCTGTTTCAGTAGAATTTAAAAGAACTTGGGTTCCAGCCCTCTTTTATTAAAGTGCTGGAAGGATCAAATCTGTATCAGACACAAGCACTAGGACAGAAAATATTAAATTAATGATTTGTGGACGTGAAAGCTGGTAAATTTGAGCCCTCTAAAAAAAAAAAAAAAAAATTCACCCTCAGCCTAAAGTTACCTATTGCCTCTAAATTAACTTTTAACATTTGATATGAATTGCAAAAATGTTTATGGTTTTATGTCAAAAGATGATAGAGACAGCTGAGAAGAATTGCAAGTTGACATGATAAGAGCCCAGTGCCCAAACTTGCTGTTGCTAGAAGTCTCCCTGAGGAAGTTGAGCTCTAGAAAATTCTTCCCAGCACTGAGGATTTGTCCACAACGTGAGGTTTTTGAGGGGGTCGGGGTAGAGCTACCCAGGAAAATGTTTCTCTCCTCATCCCTTCCACCACCAGCAATGCCCTGATCAGCAAGCACAAGGAGGAGTTATTACATGCTACTTTTATTGCAGCAGAATAATTTAAATTATTTAAATCATTTAGAAATGAGAAATTACAAAGTAGCCTCAAGTGCATGCTTAGGTGCTTTGATGAATAAAAGCTCTCGTACAACATGTAAAACAATCAAAATACTCCACTCAAAACCAAGATGTTTATAAAAAAGACATCTATCATGGTGTTCCAAGAGCTAATCTCACATCCTTCTCTGTCCTTACAACAGAGTCCTAATATTATGTTATGGTAAAATATTCTTTTAAAATAAATTATAGGAAAATAATTCCAGCTTGAATGTTCTGTTATTTGTAAATCTAAATGCTTATGTCTTTTGCTTAAAAACACAAATAATCCTCAGCATGCCTCTCTTTAGTGTGGCATAAACAGAGTTATAAGTCAAAAAGATATTTAGCTCTCCTCCTCTAGCTCAAGGAAAGTCATACTGGAAAATCTTACAGTGTGATTCTTGTGATCACACTAATGTGATTCTGCAGCTGATCACACAAAGTTCCTCGAAAAGGGAAAACCAAAGACCTCAGTCCTGCCAAAACCTCAGGAAACATCTGCCCAGCTAGGCTGCCATAGGCACTTATCTAAATCAGTTGAAACGAACACATCCAGAAAAACTCAGAACATTTTTGAGAAATTCTGTTCTTTTTCAAGATTTTGTTTTCACCCACTTTCTGGGAATTGCTCAAAACTAAGAGAAAGGAAGAATTAAAAACTAGCTGTAAAACCACAGAAACATAAAACTAGAGGGGAACCCCAGGTATGTATAATAGCTTATGCAATTAGTTCTTTTTTGTGACTTTTGCTCAGAAGTACCTACATTTCAGATAGTGTTTGCTCCTTTGGTTTCTTAATCTCAATCACTGTTTATATTTAAAGCTATTTTGTGCTTTCCCCAAGCACTGAGGGTTTCTGATCACATTATCAAGTACAATAATAATGCCAGAACCAAGCACTTGCTGTAATAAGAACATGGTCTTCCCCAAGGCCTTCTGTCAATCTCCCATTTCTTCACCCAGTGTGACAATCTGATACTTTTTTTACTTGTAGTCTCTTATTTGTAACTGGGTGTTATTTTGCCCGAGTTAACTGTGTCTCTCTGCTCTATTTGCCCATGTTGCTCCTAGGTCAGCCAGATCTGTGCATAAAAATGTAAGATAGATAAAATATAAGTATTCATAAATGGAAAAAAAATCTGTTTTGTTAATAGACCAATGTGTTCTCTCTTATGTAAGTAATCCTCTAAACAGTGGAGAGATATATCAGATAAAGCACTAGAGAAGGGTTTCTGATGGTAATGTTAAACTAGTAACTCTTTTTTGTTGCAATTTAAAATACAAGTAGTGCGTGACCAACACATTCTTTTCTCTTCAGAAAGTCTGAATGCATACCAATGGAAGAGACATGGTGGTCAAAATTTGAGACATCAAAGGATGCTCCTCAGAGCCCTGCCACCTTTGTCGCATTCCCAAAGCACCCACAAATGAGACGAGAGAAAAATAACAACAGAAGCAGGCAAACTTTGTGTGTGTTCATCTACAGAACATCAAATCCCATCTTGCCCCTGCAACACAATCAGAACCATGAAAATGGAGTGGCATCTAGCATGGGGACTGCTAGAAAAGCCCTGAAACACGCTAACATCACACTCACCAACCCTCCTGTCCTTCGCTCAAACCTACTTTGCAAAACACCACGAGCGTGGGGACCCAATAAACTTTTCTTCTGTTCCAAAAAGAGGCCAGGGAAGCTAAATTCCACAGCAGCTAAATTTCCTGAAAGGTGAATCACCCGTGGGAGATATTCCACACACGGACCTCACCCATCCCCAGGGGCGGCGAGCGAGTGAGAGCATCCAGAGCTGAGCCCCAGGAAGGAGACAGGAGGCCACCCCTCTGCTCCTCCGGCACCCTGAGCCATTCCGTTGGCTTCCCGCATTCCCTCTCCCCTTCTTCCCCCTGCCCTTGTCCCGCTAAAGGCTCCTGCTCTCTGTGGGGAGTGCTGAGCCCATCCCGCTGCCCGCTGCGCTCCCTGCGCGCTGCCAGCGCCACCGCCGGGGCCAGCCGGGCCCACAGAGAAGGTGCATTTATCCTCCCTCTTCGAGGTTTAACAATCCGAATTCGTGGTCATTCCCTGAGCTGCATCTCCCCCCNGCATTACTTCTTCAGCTCTGCTTTCTCCAGACACATTTGGGTCGCTCCAAAGCCTCTGTGATTAAACACACAGTAAATAGTAGTCAGACCAAAATTCTCTAAGCCTGTGACTTTTTTTGGTGCCAATAAATCCCACTGCACCTTCTCTTCAGCTGCCCTCAATTTCCTTGACTCTCTTAAGGCTGTCATGTACATCTGGACCTGGCTCCCACTTCCATTGCAATATTTTCATTCTCTTTCAGATTCCTCTCTGAAAAGCTGCAGGCCATTAAATCTACATGTTTTTTTAAATCTTTAGAGCAGTTTAAGGAATTGATCACTTTTCTTTTCCCCCCTCTGGAAATCCACAGCCTGAAAAAAATTGCCTTCAATTTGTCAAAAATATCGATTTTTAACTTTTAATTTCTAGTCAAAGGGGAAAACTAAAAAAAAAAAAAAAAAAAAATTAAAAAAAAAAAAATGTAATAAACATAGGTTTGTTTACCAGTTCTTGACATCTTAGTCACAGCAGCAATGTAGGTGATACTGGCAGTTTAGGTAATATTTTCTGGGATTAATTAAAACCATGAATTATTTAACTGTCTGGCATAAACAGATCACATTAGCTTTTTCCTATTATTACAATTTGTATCTTTTATAAAATTTTCCCTTTCAAAAGTGTAGTAATTGAGCAAAGCCCTTTCCTGTAGGAGTTAGTGTATGTGAATATA
>VWZN01017193.1:268000-290792 GCA_013396955.1 Regulus satrapa
TAAAAAAAAAAAAAAACAAAACTTAAAAAAAAAATACTGTAATATTGTTTTAATTTGGGGGGGGAATATTTTTTCTTGAGACATATGTGCCAACGTGACCCTAAACCACCAAATGCTGTCATTGCTGTTCTGCAATGCAGAAGTGAAAAAACCTTATCTGATGATATGAAAACAGCAAATCTCCAACCTGTGTAACGTAATTTGGCTTTTTTGGTATCTTTTTGTTTCAGCAGAGGATCTCTGCCACAATGTGTCTGGTACATCTGTGTTTTCTCTCATTTGAGCCAGAAGCACCATGGGGCAGACAGCCTTTCTTGACATATTTTTCTAAGCAAGTAATTTTAAATTTTTTTTCCCTGTTTTCTTTTCTGTGGTTATGGAATACAAAGAAGAGTGACATGGCAGATTCTGGTGATTTATCACAGAGGAATTTAGAGGTAGCGAATAATAAAATTTTATTAAATGGAGACAACCAGGGGGAGCATACGTGTGTGGTTAGAAGCCACTCTCTTTTCCTGCTCACCAGATCATCACTCTACCCAGCCGCTGGGAGAGTGAAAGCTTCTGAAAGAAACAAAGTGCTGCTGTCAAAAAGCAGAACAGTCTAAAGTGCAGAAATTAGAAGAGTAAATGGATCTGGAATTACCACGGGGATAGGAAGGAGACAAAATGTGTATCCAGCAGCATTTGGGGTCCAGCCAGACGTGTGCTTGGCAGCAGCTGTGCCAGGGACGGGATTGCTGTCCGCCGTTCTTTGCTGCCCCTACCGACCCGCTGGCAGAGAGGGCTGCCCCAGCTCTCCCCCTTATCCCGCCTCCAAGGAGGCCAGGTTAGCTCAGAGAAACAGGGAGTCTGTGCTAATCTAGTGCATTTTGAAGAAATAGGTTAGAGGAAGCTTGTTTGAGCAGCGCTACTAGCAGAGTGGAAGGGATTTGGGATTCCTGATAACCACCCAGAGACAGGCTGCGGTCACTAATATCTTCCACCAGCACAGCTGAAGCTGGAGGAACACATCTGTTCACCTCCTGAAGAGGACTAGATTTCTGGTCTGTTAATCTCATTTTCCACTACATATTCAGTCAAAATAGCCCCTCAATGGCTGGAGATTCCTCTGTGCTTGGTTCCTTCAGCAGTATTAATTTGGCAAAAGTAAATGAAGAGAAAAGTGGATGTTAGTGTTTGGAGCCTGATCTATATAGGGTGTATAAACAGCATAAAAGTACATAGCCCTGCTGCATCTCATCCTTTGCTGCTCTTAATACTCTGAGTTCTTAAATCAGGCAGCTCCATGCAGCTTTAATTTAGTGAAGGGCCAAGCAGCTATGAATTAAGGAGCCATAGGGCTGAGCTTCCAGCAATCTGTTCTCTCCCAAATGTCCAATTAGAAGAGATAACACATTCAGAGATAAATTCCTGGCAAGAGCTGAGGATGAGATTTTGCTTGTATTAACAATGTGGTCAACACTTTGAGAATGATATATGAAAATAATGTAAGACAAAGATCTGAAATGTTTAAACAAGAGATCAGTTGTGGGCCTCTCAGAGGTGGTAAAGGTAAATTATTAAAGAATTTATAATTACATTCATGCCTAATTATTAATAAACAAGGATAGCTAACAGATGCTGCAGCAGATTTACATTTCCTAAGGAAACAAGAAGAATTACGGAAGAAAATCAGGATCAGCAAAACGATTAGGTCAGGAAGGGAAATGCCTGTACATGACAAAAAAGATTCTGTCAAAGCTATTCAGGAGGAAGGAGAAAACAGTAAAAAAAAAAAAAAAAAAAAAAAAAAAAAAAATTAAAAAAAAGATTTTTTTTTAAAACATGNAGAGAGATTTCTTTTCAAACCATGGAGGCACTAATAGATTGAAGAGAGCTAACACAACACCTACGGTGAGACTCTTTCAACAAATTGAAAATGGGGATCAGATCCAAACCAGAATGTTTAATTCGTACTGATGCCATTCAAGTGTCTTCACCACATGTTGAACATGAAAACAAATGGATATCTGTTTTCCTAAACATACAAGTACTCCAGATCAGCATAGTAAAAACTTAATAAAAAAAAAAATTAAATGTATTGTTTGAAAAAATTACCACAGAATAGAAATGATGATGAGTAAACTGGATAGAAATCTTGGAAGAAGCAACAGTGGGTCAGCAGGAGAAATTCTGCCCCTTGATTTAAGATCTGTGGAGATACCAGTACAATGCTCAGCACTAAACTATATTATTTGCAAATAGTGTGACAGAAACTACTGAAAAGATAAAGAATTGGCTTTGATGGTTAAGACAAGAGGTATTTGAAAATGGAGGGAATAATCATGGAAATCTCTTCTGAAAGATTATTTCTTGCTTATTTATGACCTGGAAAAAAATCCCTGAAGAAATTACAGAAGTTTTCATAGAAACAGCTAATGAGTTTGACAGATAAAGATGTAAAGTAATAAAATAAACTTGTATGAAATGGAAAAATAATTTTTTAAAAACCCTAGCAATTAATTTCTGGGAAGCAGAGCATTGTGGCTACATTAAAGATAAACTTATTTAACATGAAACTATCAAAATGAAAAAGAAAAAAAATTGAAAACTTCAATTTCAGGAGTTTTTTTCCAATGAAGAAAAATATAAAACACTCAAATACTCTTAAGTGGAGCCAGGGTAGCCTGGCAAAAATGGCACATTAATGTTATTGTGCAGTGTTCAGGAAGATGAGCTCACAGCTTTACCTGCCCTTACTTAAATGTTTTCCAAGGGTACATGTGTATGAGGACAACTTGGCACTGGAATTTCATCAGTAAGATTCCTGAAGTCCCTCTCCTGTTCCTCGGCACAGAGAGGGCAGGGTAGAAACAGGGAAAGGCACTGCCAGGTACTGCCAAATTCCAAAGGTATTGCCAGGTTTAAATCATGGCTCTACTACACTCAGACGGTGTTCTCTGAGTTCAGTGTAACAACTTTTCACAAGACTACATTTAAAACTTGTCCCAGAAGTCTTTGAAGATGATTTCTATTATGTTTTCATCTGATTTAAATACCTGCATTTATCAGATACTGTTTGCTACTCAAAGGTTCAAAAAATTTCCTATGAGGATATTTTCCCCTTTTAAATAAGGAAGAAATTACAATAAGCTTACAGTGAGTGAAGGGCTGTATTTTCATTCCTTATGCATTAAATACTTGTAGAAAAGATTCTCCTCTCAGCATAGAAACAAGTCTGTACATTTAACACTGATGAAAACTGCTAATCTCAATAGGAACAGCTTGATTTAGGACACACAATACCTTCCATCCCCTAGAACCCATTCAGACCACTCCTTCTGCCATTTCATGCCAATAATCTATGTCCAACCACAAGATAAAAATCATCCAGCCTCCCATTTGCAGACCTCGAGTCCCAGTTCTTCATTTACACCCAAAAATATCCTGCCTGCTGTTTCCTCCCCATCCTTTTGGCAATCGCCATGATTACATGCATGGAAAAACATTATTAGGAAAGTCTAACGGATTTTAATTGTTTGCATTGCAAATGTTTCTCCCCGGTGGAAAAAAGGCTCTAATCATATTGTCTCATTGCTCATTCTTTACTCTTCTTCCTGTTGTCTCTATTGCTCTCCCTCCTTCTGTTCATTCTTCTCTCCAACCTGCTTCCCCAAATACACTGCCATGACATTCTCTTTACTCTCTCTTGCCCTGCAGGGAAGCTCATTGCTCTCCCCTCTCCATCTCTTGGTGATGTCACTTCTTCTCCAGCAGAATCTGCAGCAAAATCCATCTCCTCCTCCTCCTCCTCCTCGTTTCCTACGAGCCATATGCAAAAGCAGCAGCAGAAACTGGGAGATGGCAAACGAGCCCTGCAGAGATCAGGTCTCTGCACGTGGTAGGCGAGCACTCTGATGAAAGAACAGGGGCTGAAAGCCATTTTGTATCGATAGATCCCCTTTCTAGCAATAAAGCAGGAACTTCAGTAGATTGAAATATTGGTTGTTGCATCCACAGCCTGGCGGGGTCTTGAGGCCTTGCAGAAAACAGAGACCTCGCAACTGTTCGGGCACAACAAAATCCACCAACCCAGTAAAACCAGCTCTCTCTTCAGACACCCCACGGTCTAAACAGATCAAATATGCAAAGAGAGGGACAACAGGAATATTGGAAGGTCAAAAGATTTGCCTGAGGAAACAGAGTAGATCTTGTCTGTGAATACTTATGAAGGCTTGTGTATTTATTTTCATTACTTCTCCCGTGGCCAAATAGTAATGGGGGAAAAAATCATTTTTACATGCTTTGAGTTTCATCTGTAACACCTTTGCATCTAAATACACAAAATAGGTTTTGCACATTTAATTGGTTAATATAGACAATTTCATAGTAAACCAGAAAAATACATTCTATTTTGACATTGGCAGTACTCATTCTCTAAAATTCTCCATTTGTCTTGATGTTAACAAACTTACAGCAAAAGGGATAAGTTGTGGGTTCTGATAGATTTTTTCTTTGAAGAAAAAAAAAAAAAACCAAAATAAGTTTTGTGGTTTTGGTGTGGATTCACACTTGTGGCACACTGTTAAGAGTGCTCTCTCCCTGCATGTCTGATTCAAGTGTGGGTTAGTACCTGGGGAAAAAAAAGATGAATTTTCTTTCCCAGAAATCCTCCCAGGAAATGTAAGGGTCAGAGATAATGGTTTAACAGTTCTCAGGAGCAGAGAATGTCTACAGATGGTTTGTGATTTAAGAACATTTTAATACTTTAAAATATAGATGAGAAAAAAAAAATGCCTTTAGAATGTCTTAAGGGTTTTCATTAAAAAATAAACCAGATATTTGGAAGCATCTGGTAACAGCAAAGAAGCCTGTTTGATAACTAGCTTGCAATGCAATTGTAAATCAGAGATGTCAGCAACTATGAAAATGTCCTTTTTTTTCCCACTATACTTTTAGAGGCGAAAAAAACTACTATAGGCTTGTTTAGGGTTGTGGCCTGGTGTGCCATTTTAAACAATAGGCAGTGCCAGTAAATAATGATGTCATTTAGCCTAAAGATGGGCTCACTTTGTTTTCCACGTATGAGCTGGAAATCCTGAAACAAATTGCCTGGTCTCTGCTCAGCTATAAAGTTTTGAGAGATATTAACAGTTCTATTGTTCTAAAAGCAGAGGACATTTTGAGGGAAAATATAACTCAAAAACAAGTTGCCTGTCAAGAACAGGCAGGGCTTTCCACACAGTTCTTTTGTTATGACAAAAAGCTTAGGATACTTGGGTGCAAACAGCAAATACGTTCAAGGAGCTGAAGAAATTTAACCTGTAATTTGGTCATTTGTAAGGGGCAAGATGTAACACCAGCACTTCCTTTCCAAAAACCACCAATTCATTTCCTAGGCACAGAGAAATATACTGGAAGTCAGCTGCTATATAATCATATAATATATAATTCCAAAGGAATTTGCAGGTACTTGAATACTTAGAGAAACTCACCAAAATGTTCACTGCCACAGGCTGAAAATAGGAGTTGTGTCTTGTTTGCTTGGACACTTTGTAAACCTCGCCAGTCATCTTTCTGTAGTTCTGAATATCTAAGTGTCTCCAGCCACCCAACCTTACCCAACTAAATCTGCTTTTGTAACCGTGTGAAGTGCCTGACATTTGTGTGTGACCACAATTATTCCAAATACTCAGCTCCCCTTGGCTTCTGCATTTCAGATAAAACACCCAAATTCCAGCAAAGCCCATTCTGCCACCACCATTTGATAGAATTTTCTGCAGAATCCATTTCTTATCCAGTGTCATTTGAGACACATTTATTAACATAAGCATAAATTTCTTGAGACCTGGAAAAAAAAATATATAACCAATATTGACTAGATTATTGTGCTTAATTAAATTAATCTTTACTAATAAATAGGGGGAAAGTATGCATGGCTAATACTGCAATTTTTAAGTTTTAAGAATAAAGGATTATTTTTCCTCTGACTAGCTGTAAGATACCAGGGAAAATTTATCTTGTGTATTATCTAATAGGCCTTCCAGAACTAAAGACCACAGGAGGTAAGGCTAACAAAATTAATATGCAAAGAAGTTCAGCACTAGGGACCCATAATTTTCTTGCAAATGGTTTCACTTTAAGGATGAAACAACACAAGACAATACCAATTTCTTTCCCTTTTTTGCAAATAGATGATGCTTTAAAAAAATTAACACATGACAGCAGGTGGGAAGAAACTAGAGAAGTGGATTTTCAAAGTGGAAAGTGACTACAAATTTGATTTGCTTAACATTTTGCTAACTGATTTGAATTCAGTGATATGTTAAAACAATGTCAAGATGTATATTTAATTAAAACAAGATTGGTTGTCATTCAGACATGAAGTAAACATTTAGTATACCTAGTGAATTATTAAAGAGAATGAAAAATAATCTGACCTTCAGAAACCAAAATCATAAATAACAAGGACGGAGGAGATTCTACTTGGCCACATTTGAAATTTATGTTCATTTTTTGCTTGCATTAAATAGTAACCTCAATAGTAACCATTACCAAATTCATTCTTGAGGTTTTTAATAGCAAAGGAGTGTTTTTACTACAGTAATAGATTTATATCACATCTGTATATGCAAGACTACTATGGAATATGATAAGAGAAAGTTAAACCATTCTCTCTTTTCTGTATGGAATTAACTTGGGCATTTAATGTTCTGTTCTTTCTATCTGCTTTGTAAGATGTCAGCAATATCTAGGTATTGTTTCTTGTAGTAAAGAGCTCATTGTGATTAGATATCAAAAATATATGGCTGCACCCCAGGAAATGGTTCAATCTAATAGTGCTTCCATCAATTCAAAATAGGTGAGTGTCAGACAAGCTTCAAAGGTAACAAATCAGCACAGCATAATTCTGAATTTTAAACTCAGGACTTTGAAAAAGAAGAAAGGTTGCATATCTTGGCCTAAGCATCTCAAAATTTGATGTTTATGTATGTCAAATGTAGTAAATTATGGCAATAAAGCATCCTGACAAAAATGCTCTCTTTGAAATGAATCCTCATTTAGAACTGAGTGATATTCCATCAAGGAACATCTTGTTTTAACAAGAACATTGTCAGACATACTGCAAGACATTAGCTTAAAATATATTTTCTATATTTTATCATCCTTTCACATGAGGAAAGCTTAGCCTTTAAAAGTTCAATTCACCTTTGAAAGATATGAGGAAGTAACTCCTGGTAAGGATTGAAGAATTTGTCTTCCTCTAGCCTTTGTAAGTCAAAGCTTTTCTCTAACGTACCACAGAAAGATTTGATAAGAACAGTGTCTATATTCTGAATAAAAATTCAACCTGTAATTAAGTAGATGGGATGACATTGATAACTTCTGGCTATCATGATTCCTCATATATGTGAGTGCCTGCATGTTTGTAGACCTGAGAGCAAAGATTGTTAAAAGTTTGGTTTCCTTAGAATAAAATTTAAACAATAAATTAAGAGTAGTAGGGAAGACAGAAAATCACTTACATCAAAATCTAAAACAATCCCATACAAAGCTTTAGTTTCACACACATATTTTTTCTATTTCTGCAAAACTCTCCAAGACTTAAGAAGATCCTAACATATTTTTGCTAAAACCAGCAGGAAAGTGGTGAAGAAATAATTCAATACAAGGGTATGAAAGACACACTACTCTTCTATTAGAGAAAAATTAGGTGATAGATCCCTCTGCTTCAAAACCATACACAAAGCGATCCCTGCATGCAGACACGTGAACTTGCATTGATTTTACTGAGAAAATGCCACTTGGTAGGAAATCTGATCAGTTTCATACCCTTTTATTTATATGACCATTATTATACCAAGTTTATGTAAAACAATTTCCTGAAATCAGTGTGGGCAACGTTCCTCGAACAAGGATCCCCATTCAAGGGAAGAGAGACACGCAGAGGTGTATCAGGGTTTCCAGGACTGTCCTGGGGTTTGATGTGTCCCATCCCTAAACTTTCTTTCTCCATTTAAAACTTTTTTTTTTAAAATTAATTCAGTTATTTAAATCTGAAAAGTTACATAAATAGGATTTGGTGTGGTGATTATCAGTTCTTAGGGATGGTTATATTTAATTCAGATACCTAATTTAAGGCTTTGATCCTCAGGCCATAATAACAATAGCAACAAAAGAAAAATGCATTATTTATAAATTTATACTATTGTAAATTCAGATACCTCTAAAAGACTAAAAATCAAGCTCCATTTGTTCAATATAAAAAGGCTTTGAAATGTAATCTCCATGGGTTGATTGATGTATTACATAATGTCTTCTTTTTGCTTTCTCTGTACAAACATGTTAAACATGCTTGATAGTTTTCTGAGTACACATAATTTCTTCCATTTCCCTTTGCACTCAATCTATTATCTCTTACAGTGTTTAATAAATTAATGTAGGCAATCTAAAATTGAATTACTTTATCCATAATCAAATTAATTATATGTCAACATTTTCCAAGGCCATAAAATATGAATATCTAATAATAGCAATGTTTGCATTGTGCTGTAATAGTTATGAAATCTTTTTCTTTAAGGGACAATAAGAAGATAATAGAGACTCTCAAAATTAAATACAATATCAGACCTATTCCTTTTTTATTAGCCTTCTTTAATCTCTATAAATCATATCTTTATAGTCAGCAACAGGAATAAAGTTGGGTAGTTAGAGAAGGGTTTGTCAGCCAAATAAAATCATGTTTCTTCTCAAATTGTTTTTGTAACATGAAAAAAGAAAAAAAGAAAATACAAAAAAAAAGGAGTTTCCTTCTGTTACACTCTTGGGTTATTTCATTTAAAGGGTTATTGATCTCTCACATGAATAAAATCAGGCACTTTCAGATGTTTCTGTGACCCCCTCAGTGCAGACTGGCAGCACGCTCCAGGTCACAACAGCTGTACACAACATTCCTGCGTGGAGCTCCCTCCGTCCCAACGCAACAGGAGCACTCCAAATTTCTTTTGCTCGGTAACACAACAGAGTTTATTGGCTTGATTATACAGTGTGCCAGTCACCTTTGACACCTAATCCATACTTTTCCTACAGAGGCTGACTGCTGAGCATCCAAGGAAAGGATCCCTGTCTTTCAGCGCGCCCACAGCATCCCCTGAGAGCTGGATGCCCATGACTGGGCAGCACATTTACACCAGCTCTTCCTTCCCAGGCAGCTCCTGAGCCCAAGCCTTCCACAAAGGTTAGTAGCAATAAATTTTTTTTCTGTTTTACCCAGAATCTGGGTGGATTTTTAATTAATATGTCAGCTCCCCACTGAACCTGCAGCAGCAGCCTGAGAATCCTTGTTCTCTCCTAGTCTGTTAAAATCCAGCAGCTCATGGATCAGCCCTTTCAAAAATTCTGGGGAGTGTTTTCTCAGACTCCTCTGCAAGAACTGATAGTCCAAATAAATCACAGGCCTAAACCTCAGGCTAGCTAAATCCCCAAAACACAACTTACTGCCAAATGCTAGCTAGAACCCAGCCCTGGAAACCAAGGGAAGAATGCACTTCCTTGTCCTCTGACTCCATCAGCAACGTGACAGTTTCACTATAAAATTAGGGTGAGAGTAAATGGAAAAAACTTCTGAATCACAGCAACAAGGCCTTCCCAACAAGACTCCTGCAGCCACAGAGCAGCAAAGGATTGAGTAGTGATGCTGCTGCAGCAAATGCTCCGTCCTTGCAGCTCTTCCCAACACTCACACTGCACCCAGCCAGTCCTGGTAGCAGCATTCTTGACAAAATGTTTCTACTACTGCAACGGGTTTCCCCAAGAGAGAAAAAAAAATAAATCTTTTCCCCTTCTGTTTAAACACAGTTTTCCCATCTTGATGTAAAACCTAGGGTGCTCCAATGTGGAACATATAAATATACAACATTAAAGGACCAACTCATGTGGTTCTGTCTCAGTATTGTCATCTTGGGCAAATATTTGATATTCCAGCCTGCTTCTTGGTGGTCTCTGCTCTTCAAGCATCCTTGAAATTAAAAGATCATAAATCAACTTGCAAGGATTTTCACATCACTGTTCAGAAGGAAAAGCATTAAACCATGTGTTATGTTACCTACAGTCCAAGCAAAACAAGCAATTATATTGCCTCCAAGTTCTGAAAACATACATAGGAGCCAAAAATCAACTGTGACTACACATTTAAGATGCAAAATAGACTTGTGCCAAATTGAATTGCATTGAATATAAGGTATCTGGGGTTTTTTTTATGAGAAAGCAAACTCAGAGTTCTGAGTGTTCTCTAATATTTGCAGAACAGAGTTTCAGACTGATTTTTATATTTAACAAATGCGGTGTGTACCACCTAAATTAATAACAATCTGAAGATAAATCTGCTTTACAGTTATTATAGTGCAATTTTCCCTATCAAGACATGATGTGGACTTACTGTTTACCTTTCAGTTGATTTTATTTGCCAGATTATATACAAAATGGTCCCATGGGTTTGCTGAATATATGGGTGCTAACAATGAAAAATGTTCATAGTTTTAATACCAACTTTGTAAATTGCCTTAATAATAGCCTGTATAATGTAATAGTATTTTCAACCAGTACTTTTAATTTCTAGCTCATAAAGTCTTTTCATTGAACCCCAAGGGTGTAGCTATAAAAGTAAGATTTAATTTTGTATATAATGTGGCCTAAATTAGTTTTAAAGCAATAGGAGAAACATGCAGCTCAAAGAGATAAGACTGAAATTATTATAACTCAGTGAAATTTCCTATAGCAAAATTAAACATTATTTCCATTTTTACATAATTTGACACAAAATAATACAAGACTAATGTAGATCTAATCAAGGTATATATATTTAAATCACTTTACCATAAATTAAAGAGGCGATAAAAAGTGATGCAAACCATATGACAGCAAATGAAGACACTTGCAAAGTTGAGGGGTTTTTTTTTGGTGAAGTGAGTTAATGAACAAATGCTACTCCAAAGTAACAAATGGTACATTTATGTTCATAACTTGGGCTAAAACTGGAAGTTCACACCCAGAAACTGACAGCACCCTCTCATGGCTTTTCATGCTTGTCAGCTCTCTGTGACATTTGGTCGTTTTCCCTAAAAGTGCATTTCCTGGAATCATGTGATTATGCAAAACCTCAGTTTCTCATTTTCTAACCCTCCCGACTGCAGAGAAAATCTAGCAAGCATGAATGATAAAGCAGATGAAAGGAGGCGGCACATAACAGACACAACATTATTTTCTCAGAATTTCTTTTTTTATTTTTTTACTCCACTCATCTTTGTTCAGGGACTTGACGCATTCATGACTGCTTGGACTTGGCAAAGAAAACAGACTAACCCATTTAAAACACATGAAAAAAAGCTTAAAGGCCATGAGAGTCGTAGAAAATCTTTTATTCTGTAAGGAAATAAATGTGTTTAACTAGGATTTATTTGAAGTACATTATATAGAAAGCAAAACTTTTCTGACATGTTGGCTGTGACTACTTTTCTATAGGAATACATCTTCCAATACTAGATGCCTTTTACTGTGAATAGTTCATTTGGTCTTAAAAATATTGATTACAGCTGTCTTTGCAGTTAAATCTGACAGAGCATAGGAGAATGAGAAAGAAGAGAATATTTATGATGGTATTAGAAGATTTATGTTATTCCCTCTATCTGGATTATTATTTAGAATGCTTTCCATGTATACTAAAATTTATTCCACTAACAAGTTGTATGGAGTTCTCTCAGGTCTGTGCTATTAATATCTGCACAACTTGATTTTACTTGCGAGACCAGCGAGGTTATGTGGATTTTTTAATACTCGGGAAAGTTCTGAAAAAAGAAAACAGACTAACAAACAAAACTGGTGTCTGCTTCACCAAAACCATCAGACAACCCTGCCTCAGTGTGCTCCAGTACTGTGGTATCCAGGCACATTTTGGATCCATCAGGACTTTGGAAAACTTTGCCCAAAGAATCCTGCAAGCTCCTGATGTTGGCTGAAGGCTCTTAAAGAGCAAAACTTCCCTAGGTGTTGGTATGAACAGGCTCAGCCTCATCAAGAGTGGATTTGTGGAATATTCCCTGCCAATGCTCCCTTTTTTTAAAGTTTATTTCATCCTTGTAAGCCTTATTGATTTTTACAGCTGCCAGTGGTCTGACCCCAGGAATTGAATTGAGCTACAGCTCCTGCAACACCTCCTAGTCTCAAAGTTTCAGATCCTGTGTCTTTTGAATAGCTAAATAGGCTCATTAACTGTGTTTCTGAAGCCTTCCAACATATTTACTACAAACAAAAATAAGTACCTGTATCAAGCAATCTAAGTAATTATGTGCATTAATTATCCACGCACATATATATATATATTTATACACACAAGCAGGGGAAGATGGTACATTAGCTGTGTAATCCAGTGGCATTCCTGGCATCCCAGCCCATCATTTGCCCACTGAGAAAATAAAGGATATCACACAGGAATCCACCCCTGCCACATTTCACAGCGCTCCCTTTGGGTGGCCGCGGAGCCCAGGAGGAGATTCTGAGCACAGAAAATGTTAAAGATCAGAGAGTCAGGTAAAGAGTGAACAAAATGCCGATAATTAGCGTTTAAAATCAGGACAATCAGAGATTGGAAAAGCCCTCTAAGATCCAGTGCAGCCACTAAACCAGCACTGCCCTGAGACATGTCCCAGACACCACATCTACGTGGTGCTTTGAGCACTTTTGGGGATGGTGATTCCACCACTTCCATGGGCAGCCTGTTCCAAGACTAGACCATCCATCCCATTAATAAATTATTCCTAATATCCAATCTTGTTTTAAAAAGTGTCATCTGAGAGTTAAACTTATCTGTGCCAATGGGATTGCACGAGTGGCTGTGGGCAAAAAAATTAAAACCTTAAAAATTACTGTCTGTTTTTTAAACACTAGCGTGAGAAACCCGCTATCTTAAAACATTACCCAACTTTCATCCTGATCTCTTTCTCTAACATATTTTTAGAAAAATCACTCCAAAACCAAGCTATCTTCAGATGGAAATCCAGGGGCTGACTTGCCGCCAAGGGACTGCTGTCTGTGCCACAGGTTCTGCCCTGAGTGCGACGTTCCAGGAGCGCAGCAGGATGTCAAGTGAAAAGTTGCCGTCCTAACATCAGCCACATGTCCCCACAGCAGCACTGCAAGGCACTGACTGTGAGCCACCAACAAAAAAGGCTCGACACTGCATCAATTTGCATCTCAATAAGCATTTTTGTGGTACATTAGAACTTTTTACAGGAAAGGTACTTTGCACAGCGAAATTTGGATTGATTGTTTTGTTTTGTTTTGTTGAATGTGGCTGAGGCAGTAATGGTTATGGCTGAATCACCAGTAGAAGGCAGCTCAGGAGGAACAGCACGAATTGAAAGACTGAGTGTTTCTCACTTGTTTGTGGTGGCACTGCTGGCAGTAATCAAATACTCGGGAAAGGAGCACGACCCTGTGCTGCTCTGTAAGAGAGGTGGGTTCTCCCAGGAATTTTCCAAGTGGCAGAGATGAGCTGGCACTCAAAAAAAGAATTTATAAACATTCCCAAACAGGTTTTTTGAAATGCTGCAGATCTGCTTTGAAATTAGTAAGAGGGTTTTTTATTATTTGTTTTCTACTTCAGTAAAGATACTATTTTGTCATATTCAACAGAAAAGAATAATCTTGTCCTTGGAAACTTTTTTAGTTTTCCCTTTCTCATCTGTAAAACTTCCAGTTATACAATCTGGAGACGGAAAGAGTATCTAACTTTGAAGGGTGATCAATTACAAACGATAAACAGCAAGTAGCAAAGTGCTGAAAACACGGGCATTATGATCAGCCTGCAAACATCCTTTGTGCTCAGCGTTTCACTAAAGTGCTCATTGAGCAATCATGAATAATGAACACAATAGTAAAGAAAAAAAATAAAATAAAAAACAACACAACTTCGTTCAGTTAAAAATTGGAAAGGAAAAAGTCAAATAAATTATTCCATATGATCAGTTTTCCCCTCCAGTTACAGCTTTATCCTCCTCTACACAGCGAGAACCATCAGGACCTGCCTGCTTTTTTCCTGAAGATTTTTTTTTTTTATATAACAGTCTATTACAGGAGCCTCTTCCTCTCTGGCTGCACTCTCAGTCTGTCTCATGGAAAGTATTTGGTGGACTGCAACCAAGCCCCTCTTTACATGCAAGTGTTCTCATCCTACCAAACGGGACTGCCTGTGTTTCAAAAAAGAGAATGGGTCCCTCTATTTCATCCAAAATAGATTTATATCAATGCCCAGATTTAAGGCAGAGATTCCCAGCTGCTCCCTCATGGGGAATAAGATGAAAGAGTTAAAAATGCAGTGCTTTGGACAAAATACACGCATTAGTTCAGGGAAGAAAGTTATAACAAGAAGATATGCACGCTTGATGATGAATGAAAGCCTGTTTGTACCTAATGTATCGAAGAAATTGTTCAAGAGCAGTTAATTTTGCCATTTCAATGTCTTTATGAGTTATCTGCCACAGAAGTACTTGTTTTAAAAGATGAGTTGCCTAGCAACCACTTTAACATAGACCAGCTGACTTTTCTGAACTTTAGGAAATGTTTTATTCATCAGCTGGTATTCTTTGCTCACTTCCCTTCATTTTCAAATTCCCTTTTCTGATTGTTTACATGCTCTTTACATTCTGCAGAGCAGCTTCATGGTCTATCCACTACCATGCAATAATGGACACCAGTTTTTTGCATAATTTACACCAGTTTTTGCATAAAATCACTTTTTAAAAGCAACAGGCATTTAAATTACAATTTTATTCATAAATACTCAACTCATCATGCAACTTGACCCAAACAAGCCATATAGGGACAGAACGTTTGGAAGAGTTGTATTAATTTTGTTTATTTGTTCGTTTAAAAATTCTATACTAGAGACATTACTTTCCTTCATGAATTGCCCACAGATCTATTGATATCAGCTTACGGATAGGGAATGCTAGATAAAGATGCTAGACAAATGATGGTAGATAAAAAGATAGAAAGACAAGAACTGTTTTGGATTAAACCACTTGGAAAAATCACAAGAAATCAGGAGTGGGGGGGAGAAAGGAAACATATAGAAGAGAAGTTCTTGCCAATAATGAAATCGTTCCCAAGGGAAATAACAGACATCTCTCATTCTGAGACTTTTCCTCTATAATTTGTATGGCAATACAGAACCTGAACAGACCAAAAGAAAGACACTGACATTTTGACCCACCTAGCTTTTTGAAGCCTTCATTATCAAACACAGTTTGATAAAGGCACCCTCATGTGTTGGTTTAATTCTCTGTGTGGAGAAAATGTTGTTTGATCTCCAGCTAAGGGACTGCAGCTCTTGAAGTGCTCACATGGAGTGGCATACCTTAAGGCCCTGACCCGAGGAGCCAGTGTAGGGGATGTTGTTTTGGATAACAGTTTAGAATATGTTCATGATGCCCTGGAAGGGGTTTGCTGTACTCACTCCCTCCAAACCTGAGGTTCAACAATTTCCCTATTTTGAAGCAGCAGCAGATTCACACACAGTTCATTTTTAATGAGCTCTCTTGTTTAGGAAGTTGTTCTTGTTTACACGTCCATGTACAGTGCATTAAAGGTGCAAGAAAAAAAAAGTAAAACTGTTCCAAAAAGTTAAGTAAATTAAAAACAGGCAAATAAAAGCATTGTGCCTGACCTTTGACATTGCACATGTGTTCTGGTGGTTTAACTTCATATTCTTCCTCTGGTTCTGACTTACTGCCTTCAAAGCCAGTTAACGGAAATTATTTACTGTTTAAGAAGGAAATTATTGCAGGCCAGTAGAGCTGTCCCAAGGTTGTCCTTACAAGGCCATTAAGCAATGAGCAGTGGCCTCTGAGGAGGGTTGGAGTGGGGCACAGTGTGCACATGCCCTGAGCAGGACTAGCCCTGGCACTGCGGAGGCAGCAGTCCTGCTTCACTCGTTTTTTCACAGAATTTTTTTCACTGAAAATTACTCAGGAGCTTATTGTTTGTGCCACCACTCACTGAATTCAGGTGCCCAGACAAACACAATGCAGTTACCTCCTAACCTGCAGATGTTTGCCTGTGCTGGTCCAGAGAGTTTTTTCCCTTTCCCAGTCTTAGAATGCAAGATGGCTACAAGAACCTGTGAGGAGCAGTCTTTCAAAAGAGTCCTTTAAACAGAATGCTTTTTGGGAACTCTTCTTCTATTGACCCTTGCTTAGGGTGGCTGCACTGAGGGAGGATTTCACCTTGTTTGTTCTCTTCTAGGAGACCTTTAAACTATCCACAGTCTCTCTGTAGAACTGAAATAATGATGACATCTTATTGAAAATAGGAGTGAAAAATGTTATCTTAAAGAAATATGACTGATTTATGCAGGTCGTTAGCAAAATTCTCATTGAATGTAGTAGAATCTGCACTTCTCTCTAGGACTTCATCAGAAAGAGGTTGTTTGGCTCAGAAATAAAAGGGCAACTGAAGGCCCAAATTTGTTTTGTTGCTGCTTTATAGCTGTGCTGCTCAAAGAAGAATCTCATATTTAGATCTACTAAGTCCTGAAGAATTTTACAATTACACTAGCACATGTAAATCGTATAAGTGTTGAACTACAGGCTCAGACTGGAGGATTACTGAAATACCCGAGAGATTTGTGTTCATATATTTCATAAACTCAAAGCAGTACACCCTCGCTGTGGTCTTGCAAAAGGACTCTGGGCTTCAGTCCTCTTGTACCGGCTCAGGGAAACATTAATCTCATTCACTCAAATGTTTTCCTAAACAAGAAGCCAGGCAAGGTCATAATTCAAATCTCGTGTAGCTTTGGCTGGAGTCCGTGGATTAAGTCAAGGCATGCCCAATGGCAACCGTGGAAGTGGAATTACAGGCAGAGGGCACAAATGAGGGAAATTGTACAGGTCCATAGAAAAGAAATTCTTCCTCCAACTATCTTTTCCAGCTGATGCACACATGTAATTACAAATATATTCATGGTAATCTGTAGTAAGTTTAAATTAAAACTGTTCACTAATTAGTAGGTCACTTTATCACCCCAGGTTTGGATGCTCCTCCCTTCTCAGTGAACATCTCATCTTCTCTGTATGTCTTAATCGTGCTAGGAAATGCGTGTATCTCAGGGAACCTTGAGATCCTGTTCCTGTCCATACACTGACACATACACACCCCACCCATGTGTATTAAATTGCCTTCAATTCTGTCTTGGATGACTGGAAATCCCCTTCCACCTGCCTAGGAAATGGTAAGAGGCACTGTTAATATCCAACCTTTCCTTCAAGTAGGAGAAATGTTTCCCTAAAGGAAATCCTTGTTGTTTAACTGGTCTTCCTATGCCCAAACTTGGCCTGCCACACTTTGGTCTTTACCCTTCTCACACACATAAAATGCTTCCCAGAACAAAGCATAGAGGTTTGAGGCTCAGGTGAAGCAGGCATGTTTTGAGAAAGCTTAAATACTCATCTCTCCACAGCTTTCCATCACCACCTGGTCAGTGTAACTGGTGACACAGGGCTCCATAATGGAAAAAAAAAAAAAATCTTCCTATTTCTATCTCAGTCCTCTGGTGATTTATTAAATGACCTGTGAGATTTCATGTCTTGCCCTCCAGAGAAAGAGGCAGATTTGCCCCATATATTAGTCCCATAATGTTGCCTAAAAAATAAACTGTGCTCAGCTACCAAAAATTCAGGGGGAGCTTTTTGCTTCCCCTTCAAATATTTTAAATTTTCTTAAGAAAAAACACAAGAACTAAAAATTAAGAAAGCTTTGTTTTGGAGTCAAAACAATATAATTGGGAAAAAGACTTCTTCCCAAATCTTCAGCAACTTTTTAAAGTTTTCAAACACACTTAAGGTGCTACTAAGATCTTTTGTGTTTCAGGGGATCTCAAAACATGAGTGCTTTGAAAGAACAATGTTTGTAAAGAAAGGCAGCAAGAATTAAGTCATTGAAACATTCTTTCCTCTAGCACTGTGATTTTTTTTTTTTTTTAATGGAGAAATGTACGATGGTGACTAAGAGGGTGCCCTAGAGATCTTTTTCAAGGGAATCTGCTACTGTCATGGTTGGGCAGACACACAGATTCCCCTTCCCCTGTTCACCAAATGCAGTTTCCCCTGTCCTTCTCCTCCTGCCCCATATCATCCCCTGGAATATCAGGCAAGCAGAGACACACATTGCTCAAAACTAAAAAACCGTTCAACACGTAAAAAGAAAAAAAAGATAATTTTGCTTGGATATGGTTAAAATGCATCTTTTTAAAAAAATATTTTTGTTGTCCGACAAGTTGCACAATACTTTCCTGGCATGCTTTATTATGCATCCATTATTTTATTATTATGAAAATGACTGCCTATTATCTGTTATTAATACAGCTATTACATATCTATTATATATCTACCACGTGGCCTTACATCTCTCTATTCTAAAACTGTCTCTCTGTCCACGGGGGAAGGAGCTGCCACAAGACCATCTGATCCCAAGTGATTGGATTAGGAGTAACTAGCACAGACGGTACCAGTTGGTGGACTCCTTACACCGCCTCTGCTGCCTGCTCTCCAGCCCCAAATACTTTTTTAGAAGCCTTAAGGAGACAACAATTAGGTGAGGTAATGGTTATTCTTAGCCTATTATCTCTCACGCAAATGCTGCTCCATAAATAAAACCTGAAGGATCTGTCAACACATGGAAGTTACTCTAACATATCCCGGTGGCTTGAAAACGAAATGGGATCTTTGGATTTGTTTTCAGCTGAGTAAACATGATGATTTTTAGGGCAGACCTTCTGAGATATCCCGGGTCAGTAAATACATGCAGATGTAAAACAAATTGACATGATATTAACCGAGGCACTCGCTATCCCCTAAGAGTTATTGTTTTGAACTAAAAGTGAACGAGTTTTCCAAGGGAAAGGAATTTGTTGCACTGTAACTTGATATTATTACAACAAACTAAATAATTTTTTTTTTCATCATAAAGGCTCCTGGTTTTCTTAAATCTAATAGTAATTGATTCCATATTTTCCAAGCTATGTAACAAACAGCTTTTTTATGCATAACTTGTATTCATCTCGGAACATGATATATTTTCAAAGGCATTATGAAACGAAGTGCATAAGCAGCCAGATTTGAATAGAACATATTATACCGTTCAATCAGCTTACTACAGGCCATAGCCTTAAAAATAAAATTATACCAGTACTGCTGGCATTTGCGCTCCAGAGGGAGATGGTTAATTCTTCAATAAAAAGTAGAAGGATTTGCATCTGCCCTGGCTGACAACATAAAAGATCAACGTTTTTCTTATACTTAGGGCAAAATGCTCTCTCTAAAAACCAAGTTAATGCAATATTAAAGCTGCAGAGTTAAGCACATAAAAATGAGGATAGGCACTGTTAACGGTGAACATTCAACCTTAATTCTATCCTTCGGTGTGTTTGCATTAAAGCCTGGTTTGTCATCGTGTGATTACTTCATGAGCAATATAATTAACAATATCAAGCAGCACAAACTGTGGGAAAATCATACCAAATCTGATGCTTGAAAAGAAAATTTAAATCGTTCTATCATGTACACAGTATATTCCAAGCTTTCACCTTATTATGGCTTGGGCAGGATTTTGCCTATAATAAGAAATGCAATGTTTTTTATCCTTCACTTACAAAGTTACTCTTCTGATATGAAAAACAGAATTTAATCAGGGAAGAGAAGCATAAAAGGAGAAAGACGCACTATATTCTACAGATACGACAAAAGTTCTCAATCTTCAGGAAGCAAATGAGTCAGTTCAAACACTAGCATTTTATATAAAACAATTTATTCTTAGGAGACCTAGTTCCCAAAAGCTGGAAAGATATTTTATTTGACTAAATATGAGAAGGTAATTCTTAATGAGCTACTTGGAAAAGCCATCCTGTAATCTTTTCACAGTGAAAAGATTTTCGTGTGTTTTCATATCACAAATTTGAAGTGTAGAAACATTAGTAAACCTGAAACACTACTCAATGTTACCAATTTCTTTTTAAAAAGTAACACAAATTCTCATCCTGAAAGGCAAATAATCTCCCTTGTGAAGATTCTTCCCAATTCTTTCAGAATCAATTGATGTGACAGTCAAGATGCCTCCTCCTACACCTTTTTTATTCACGTCAGATCCTTCCCCAGCCCAGGCCTTGCCTCAATACAGTTTCTTTACACCAAAGTACTCAAATCAATCAGGAACAAAAAAATGTTTTGGCTAAAATCAGTGCCACCTCATATCACAAACAGAATATTATTGGTACAGAGTTTATTTATACCACTGCTGCTTGCTTTTGTTAAAGCTATACTGTAATAAATATCTTTATAGCTAACACACTTGTGTCCACACCAGGCTGTTACATTGATTTAAACACTGTCTGTTTTCCCAGCAATTTAGCTAAATTATTAAAACAATGACATAAAAAGCAGAGCAGAGAGAGCTAGATGATAGAAAACAAAAAACACTTTCACCTCTTGTTTTCATCATCTTTTGTTTGAATTTAAATCTTACAGATCATGTCTAAGCCTATAATCACAAAAAGCAGGCATATTAAAAAAGAATGAGATTTGAAGGGCTCTGCGGCATTCCCATCTTTCCTGTAAGAGCTGCAAACTCTAGAAACATAAAGTAAAATTAACATTAGTTCCGTAGCGTATGAAAAAGTCCTTTTTCGAGAAAATGTTCCACTTTTAGCTTCTTCTCCGTTTGCAAAAAAAAAAACCAAAAAAAACCCTTTGTGAAACTTTTTCTCATTATCCATGATTTATTCCCTTATTCCTGGACCTGGAGTGTAATAATGACCCAAATGTAATAGCCTTGACCTTTGCAGCTCTTCTCAGGGAGGTCACGGAGAATTTTGTTTAAGCAAGGATTTCAACCAGAAATAACGTGATGCACTTAGATTATACAGGGTTTTATCTGCTGGAATGTACATTTCAGCTGTCCCCTGTGCCCAGGCACACAATCAGCACTGCTTTACGAGCAGGGAAACTGAGGCACTCTGAGTGAATTACCACCGACTGAAATTGCCAAAGGCGGAATTAGAGGTCAAGCTTTCTGCATCCAATACTCACTTTAACCACAGTCACATCCTTCCTCCCAGCACTGTCCATGTCCTTCCATAACAAGACACAGTTATTATTTTAAAATTGAAGCGTGGGAAGGTTTGTGCAGATGAACACTGGTATTACTGCTCTTCTGTGGTGCTTATTTAAAAATCCCAAAGAATTTTCAACTCATTAGGCAATGCCCAGTAATAAATTTCTTTCCTCCACTCTCCTGCCTGCTTCATCCCATTGTCTCCTTTCCTAATGCACTGCAGATCAGGACTGCCATTTTTGGTACAGCTCTAAATTCAGTGCTCTCTTTCTAATTACAGAAGTTTCAGGCTGTTTAAAGGAAAATAAATACCCCACATAAAAGAAGTAAACAAATTGGCACAACACAAGTATTAAGAGCATCCTTATCAGCAAGAAATCCCTTATGTCTTTCCTCCCACCATCCTGTCAAAATCATTAAAAAAAAAAGAAACGAAATGGCAAACATTAATATTCAGATTAATAAAGAGCCGTATTATTCCCAGCTGTTGACTATAAGTGGCAATCCCTGTGCAGTCTTTGTGCCCAGTGTGGTTTTCACAATACCCATATTTGTTTCTGCTTCTCAGTCAAGCTCCAAATAGTAACTGGTATGTAGTAGGATCTATGCAAATAATTTATTGTCTGTCTCACATTTAAGGAATTGCAAAAAGAATGTGGAAAAAAAACCAAGGAATAAGGATTTTGTCCATTAATCAGGACCTTACAGGAAAAGAATAGGGTTTTACTTGTTAATAGTGAACAGAGGTTCACGCTTTTAGATTTCATGGCTTTCCATAAGGCACGGGCATTCATATGGTTCTCACATTTTCTGCAAAGTGAAGCCCAACTTAAGTTTAAGCATTTACCAAAAGCTGTGAGAAATATCGTTTTCTTTGAAAACGCTCACATTTTCCTCCCTGTGCCATCTCTTTTAAAACCCATTCTACGTTTACGTAGCCAAGCGTGTATTAAATATTAATATAACACTTTTATTTTGGTTCCTGCTTATTTTCTAGGGGAGCATAACAGTAAGTATTGAGCATTTGACAGCGCTGGCTACATTATCTCCAACTACTTTTAAACGACGTCTCCCAGCTTCGTCCGGCTGACCGGGAAACCCAGAGGAGCCAGCGCTCCTCTCCTCTCCGCTCCTCCGTCCCCTCCCTGTGCGCTCCGGGGCGGCCCCGCCAGCGGCCCCGGGAGCTTTGCCACAGAGGGACCGTGCCGGGAAGGGACGCGGTGCCACCCTCCGGGCCACTGTCCCCGTGTGCCCACGCCTCGGGGAGCGGGGCCGGGGGAGCTGCGGGGCCCTCAGCAATGAGGGCACCGATTTCCTGAGGGCACGGCACTGCCGAGGGCACGGCAATGCCGAGGGCACAGCACTGCTGAGGGCACGGCACTGCCGAGGGCACGGCACTGCCGAGGGCACCGCTTTTCTGAGGGCATAGCACTGCTGAGGGCACGGCACTGACGAGGGCATGGCAATGCCGCGGGCACCGCTTTTCTGCGGGCACCACTTTTCTGAGGGCACCATTTTTCTGAGGGCACCACTTTTCTGAGGGCGCCGCTTTTCTGAGGACGCCGCTTTTCTGAGGGCGCCGCTTTTCTGAGGGCACCGCTTTTCTGAGGGCTCCGCTTTTCTGAGGGCACCGCTTTTCTGAGGGCAC
>VWZN01017193.1:291646-317207 GCA_013396955.1 Regulus satrapa
TTTTTTTAATTATATACTCTGACTCAATCAAAAACTTACAGGCAAAACTGTGGGAGAAATTTATGGCCTGCATTATCAAGCAGCTCCTGCCTAATTGTAGAGTCAGTGAATTCTACAGTAGCAAAAGCAGACATTCGTGTCTCTAATGTAATTTATGCACGTGTATCATGGTATAGCACTAGCAGCCATATTCCAAAATAAATTGCTTTAGTAGGTTCTATAAATAAGCCAACATTTATAAAATAGCAATAAATGCAGCTCAGTTTAACTTCTCCCTTACGTATATTGTTGCACTGACACTGAGTTAATGCATCAGGCACTTGTTACAGGGTCTCTAAGCCATACAACTGTCAGACCCAACCTGCAAACCCTCTCAGGACATGCTCTGTACCCCTTAGCAGGCTGGCAGGTGTCAGTCAGACACGTGTCCATGCAAACTCTTGGAATTTCTGCCATGGAAATCCATCCTAAAGGATACATTATTCCTAAAGGCATCAGATTTCCCCCCAGTGTGGCAGGTTCCAAGGTGACACCCAGCCTGCTCTCTTCCCTCTGGGTGTAGGGACTCATGGGGCTCTCACAGCTCCTGGGTCAGCCCCAATCTCCACAAGCCAGTCCTGGTGCTGCCACGGCTCAGCCCTGCGCTCTACATGACCTACATGACCATCCAGTGCTCACTTTTCTGTCTCTAGCAGCTAAAGACAATTTAAATATCCAGGCTGCCTAATTGCCAAGGCTAACTGTGACTCACGAGCAATCTGCTGGGTTGTGGTTTATATTTGGGAACCGTGCCATTTCAGTGAGCTCGTGCCGTTCCCACAGCTCCCGTGTCCATCTCTGGTTCTTTCAGCCCGTCCACAAACACAGCGGTGCCAGCACAGCGTGGGGGCCATCACTGCTGGCACCTCAGTGCTCAGGAGGATTGCTCCCTGCCCCATTTTAATCTCTAAAACTCAGTAACCAGACACCGAAAGGCGAACAGCACTCAGCATCTCTTCTGCCAGTACAGAACACCAAAGGCCAAAAACCCCCCAAGAGCAGCGTAAAGCACCTTGGGAATGGAATAGCTGAGAAGGCTGAGCAGAGCTCGGCCAAGAGGCACTCCTGGGGTGAGGGAGTGCACAGTGCTGCTCGTATGTGCCCATTGGGTCAGGCAAGGCACTTCAGAGCTGACAAGAATGTGCGTAACACATGGGGTAAAACCTGAATGAACTGACTGTTAGAAATTCTGTAATTTTTTTTCTAGGTTTTTTTAATGATTATTATTTTCTCTAAAAGGTCTGAATCTTTCATGAATATAAAATGGGAGAATTCTAGAAACAAATGACGGATTAAAACATATCTCTGGGGCAAGTTTTTTGTTAAATATTTAACCAAAGTAACATTCAAGACAAATGTTTTCCAAAACAGTAAAGAGAAGAACTAAAGCTTAGGGCCACCATTGCCTTTCCCTGGAAAGCGTCCTGATACGGTTCCAGCTCAACCAGCTCATGTCTAAACAACTGCTTGCCATAGATTTTTTTTTAAAAAAGTAAAGTAAGAATGTTGATTAAATTATATCAGCCTGTTTCAGCGGTATGAAACCTTCCACGGATTCACAGAACAATGCTCGAGTGGGGAGTGTGTCCTTGGTAAGCGCTGAAGTTAAAACCTTTCTGCTGGCTCCCAGTTCTGGAGAGACGGCGACTTCTAACTCCAAGCGCACGCTCTGCTGGTTTGTGTTGGAGGGAGGGGGTTACCCATCAGCTGAACGTTGATTCTGGATAATAAAGTACAGCAGGGACAAAAGTGGAAGCGATAACTGTGGCTGTGGAGGCTTCACCGTGACAATCACGCCGGCCAGCACTTCGGGGTGCTGCAAAGGCAGGTGACTGTTCACTTAGCACGGTCACTCCGTGTACACATGGCTCTAAATATTGAATATTAGTCATCTCCTCCCACTGCTTTCACAGAGCTTTTCTCTGGTGCTGGTCCATAAAACACCTATAGCCTGAAATTTCCCACTGAATTTGACATGGAAGTTGTAGGCTCAGTTAAAATATAGACATCCTAAGACAATAAATACCTGCATAAGCATTTGGTACTCTATTGAAGAGGCATTCTCACAACATGAGCTACATAAACTCATTCGCTAAATGGGAATATTTTAAGAGATATCAAGTACAGATGTTTCAAAGTAGAATTTAAGGTCTCCATGGGTGTCCTCAACTGGTGATCACTCTATTATAAGCTTAACTCTTCACAGACAGAGTTCAGATTCCAAATTACTTACCCAACTTTGCATCAAAGAAAAAGAACTGTTTCATTTCAACAGTTCTTTTCACCCACTACCTAAAACAAACCATGAACATCTGCAATTTCACTGCCCAATCCTTTCTTATACCCTTACAACATTTGTTCTGTTAATGTAGGTTAATTCTGCAAATAACACTTCTGTAAATTGTTCTTGCAAACTGCTACATCATTTATGTAAGGACTTCTGTGAACTTTGAAAAATTAATGCCTTTAATTTTGGTTGATGGCAACATCAGCAGAGCTCTGTAAATTGCACTTTAATGAGATTTTGCTACAGGGGATAATCTGCTACTGACAGAGTAACATCTTGAAAACATCTGTAGACCTATAATTTTTCTATGACGATTAGATCCCACCACAAGAGTCCAAATACAGTGCAGAAATAAAGGAAAAAAAATTGTAAAGTCCTAAATGAATACACAACCTGTTCTTTAAAAAGAAGACAGACACAATGAAAAGTTTCGTGCGCTGAAAATAAATCAATTTTTCTGACTAATTAACATTTAGCTTTATTTAATTAAGAAAGACTATTACTGTCTTCACTGCTGTGCATCTGTATATAATGAAGCAAACAGCAGTAGGTATAAGATACCGCAGAGGGATATGCCCAAGTAACCAGGCACTATAGGTGCAAAGGAACGTCTATTATTGTTAAGTAACTGACATCAGAGCCTCTCTTTAATGCTGTCATAAATAAAAGAAAGATTTTCACAGATGCTTTCACATATGGTTTCTTATTTGTCTCTGATGGAGACTGGGAGTTAGATTAGATGCCAAAATTAAATGATTTAAATAGACAGCTGCATAATGCAAACTACTAAATAACACCTTTTGAAGACTTTCTATTTATAGTGAGTTCTAACTCACAGAATCACGACAAATCTCATTTTGCTTATCTCGCTGGAGGTTGTTGCTGTAAAACCATTGCTTTTACAACCCTGAAACATCAAGTGATACTGCTGTCAATCTGGAAGTGCAAAGAGCATGGGATTATCACGACAAACAGGAGTGGAAAGCCCAGAATCCAAGATTAATAGATTAACTTAATGGTTGAAATATGCAGTTAGCGATTATCTGTAACAGAGTTATCCAGGATGAACTGAAAAGGCAGTAGAGAGAGGCCTTCAACGCAAGCTGCTGGAGAGAACCAAGTCTTTCATCATTCAAGCTCAAGTGAAATGATGGACATCAGAGCAGGCACTGAACACCTAAACAATAATCTACCCTTTACCAGCACTAAGGGATTGTATCTTTGGGATGAAATTTGGCACTAAAAACACAGTATTTGGTGCAAGGAAAAATGTAGCAGCTTTTCAGGAGACATACTCTTTGTTAGCACAGCCATTCCTTGAACCGTGTTTCAATGTTGTGCCTTCACAAAGGCACAGCCCCAAATTCCCATCCCTCTTTGTGCTTGGCAGAAGCAGCTCTTGAAGGCTGGGGATGCTGTAATCCCTTCTCTACCATTTGAGTCTTGCTAAGGCTCCACACCTGTGTCACCCAACACTGAGGGGACAACCAAGGAACCAGACAGTTTCCAAACACACTGACCTTCTTCTCACCCTGGGAAAGTGAGCGGGATGTGCAAAACAAACTTTGGCCAATTTTATAACCAGAGAAAATGAGCCAGGGTATTTTGTTACAGACAGTAAGGATGCTAGCACTCCCGGCCCCAAAAATGGTTCTGTGGACTGTGCAGCCTCTTTATAATTTGGTCTCGATCTGCACACTGTATTTGGCAATATCATATGGTATTCATTCACTTTCCTTTTCCTCAGCCATCCTTTTACCAGCCAGCATCATGCAGTTGATGTCATTAAGCAACGAGCATCCAGCTTTTGTCCATACCATGGCACTGTATAAATAGAGGTAATGAGAACTTTGCTGAAATGTTTATAGACCCTTTAGATACCCAAAGTGTGTTCCAAGCAGTTAAATAAGTTTGTCAACACAATGCAATCCTCACTCTTCAGACAAGATACAGGGCTGAGTTTTCATTTAGACTTTCCCTTTGCTTCATTTCCAGCACTTAAATTAGCTATAAGTAGCTGCAGTGAAAAACCTCCAAGTGGTATGTTTTATAAACTAAATTTTGCAGGAATTAGTACCATTAAATAGGTATTGTATATAAATGACAGCTGAATCCCAGAATATACAATTGGCAAAGTTTTGAGCCTAAAGGAAATTTGTTTCTAGCAATCTCAGTTCTTCTATAGTCTCAGTTTAACTAAAGCACTGAAAGGTACTCAAGATGCACATAATTGAGATGTAGATGTGCTTACCGTTATTGAACATTAGAAAAACACTAATTTAAGTTTGCAGTACGGAGCACTGGGACATGGCAATTGCCTTCAAAGCAGCCACTCAGAGGTTTCCCTTACCTACATTTCCCTTGGCTGGGAGAAGCCTCCTTGTCCCTCTCCACTGAAATGCTACCCCAATGGCAAATTCCAGCAAATCCTACTGTGCTGTACTGTAAAGATTAAGCTGCAGAGGGAAGTAAAGCTTTGGCTGACACCCTTGATAGCAGAGCTATCAAACCATATATGCCTCCTAATCCCACAAAAATCTGAGGAAATTCCCAACAAGCAGCCATGTAGATTTAAGGGAACTGGCAGCAGCGTTATTTTACGTGCCCAATGTGAGGAGCACCGCCAGAAGTTAGCACATGGAAAGCCAAAAAGCCAGCTGAAATGTACAGGCAGACAGAACCCAGCACGTGAGGGGCTCCAGCACAACTTTGTGTGCTTGGCTCGTGTGGCTCCAAGCCCTGTGGTGGAGAGGAGCCCACAGGACCCTGCCCCAGGGGGCCCAGCAGCCCCTCACTGACACTGCCAGAGCACTGCTGCACTCACTGGCCTTTCTCCAGCCTGGTGTAACAATGGTTCTAATTATATTTTTCAGCATATCGAGTATCTAAAGAATTTAACACACCTTAAAATAAGATAAGAATGCAGCATTACAGGAAGAAAATGTAGGCAAAAGAAAAAAAAGCAAAAACAAATAGAAGGTGTCTGCAGAAAGGGAGCAGAGGGGATTCTATTTGAAATACTGCAGTGCCTATACACCTAAATCTTTTTTTTAAAGTATTTTTAGGAATATTTCTAGAGAAGCAATGATTGAAAATAAATTGCTTTGGAACTGGGAAAGACATTCCCAAAAATAGTCAAGAAGATATAGATATATCTGTTATATATGAAGGTAAAAATAAAGCTAGCTAATTCTCCTAAGCCAGAGAACTTCAACCACTGAACAAGCTTATTTTCAAGGACAAAGATCAGTAAGAAATTGATTGCCATATTATCCACAACCGAGAGAATTTGGTTGTCATTGCTAACAATAAGCCAGGAAGAAAAAGCTTATTCTTCACTTAAGGTAAAAAACCTCTAGAAATAACAACTTATATCTGATGTTGAAGAAACTGCTTAGATTAGTCAAGGCAAAATAATTCTCACATTGAAATTTAGTTGAAAATTCTCAAACCAAACAAAAAGGTCCCTTTGTATTTCTGACAACTAGACCATATGCAAATGAAAATCAAATACTTTTCCTGCCCTGTGAATGCCTGTCAAGTGGCTGGGTAAAATCTAGGTTGCTCGGCCTTACCAGGAAAACAGATGTTGCCTCATCTGGTTTGCTGTTCATATGGATGTTGAAGTCTCTAAGGCTAATAGTACAGTTCCAACAGTAGCTCTGACAGGGTTTCAATGAATACATTTGTGATATATTTCATACACCCTGATAGTCTATGCACTCTTGTAACTACAAACTTTGATCCTTCCCTGGAAGTACAGGAAACACCTGGACAGTCTAATAAACTCCACTGCACAGTTGGCCACTTTCTGTATTGCAACCAAATTGTAACCAGGTCCCAGAAATATGAGCTGTGGATCTCCACTTCCTCTGTATCCCAGCCCTCAGTGCAATCCTTTCCACGCCAAAGCGAGTCCTTGGGGAGGAAAGTGGTGGGAGAAGAGGCTCAAAACAGATGAAAGAGAGCCAGTAAACCTAAATGCATTTCTCTATAATGTGTTTCTCTTCAAGAGAGAGGATGTTGTCCTTTCTCCCGTATGCCTCCTTTGCGAAATGCAGATGTATCACCTGAGCTTTTTCTGCTGCTTTACTCTTCTCTTATTCCCAGGCATAAATATCACACTTTCCACATTTTTTTAAGCTTGCCAGTCTCAGTCAAGAAACTGTGAGCACAAGGTATTTTAACCAGTGGTGAGTGGAACCAGTAGAGATCAGCTGGCCTGCCTCGCCTCTGCCACATAATTCCTTTTTCAGCGACTTTGGCTATTGGTGAAAACCAGCACTTTAATACTCACAGCGTAGCTCAGAGAGAAGAGCAACTTAAGGTTTAGGAAAATCATTTCTTGACATCAGCCCTTGATCCCCAGTAACATTAAGACACAGCTTTATTATGCTGTTTATCATGAAAGAATGTGTGTTGGGCTAATAATTTTACACCAATAGGGTGATTGTCAGCTTCCTGAAACACCAGCTTGCTGTGTTTATGATTATGGGTTACTGCAGCCTTAGCAATAGCCTATCTGCATTCCTTCTTCTTTATAACTTTTTAACTTATTCCTTTTTCAACTGAGTTAAAAACACAAGCAGTGTCGCAAACTTCTCCCCTTATTCCTACTGATATTCCTCAATCCTAAACAAAATAGACAGGCCAAGTAAGGAAGTCTCTCCTCTATCCTTTCTCTTGGTTTGGCATTTAAAAGATCACAATCCCTAGGTGAGACTCTATGAGTTAGAATACGAGTCTGCCCTGGCATTTCCTCTCAGTGCTTTTCTACCCTGCCAGAGAGGACTCAACAGGGAGGGTTAGGAGAGCACGCACCACTGATGCTGTGGAAAAACCACAAGGAATCAACTTTTATCCTTCACACTCCTGCCATCCCTCTTTCCTCCCTGGCAGAAAGTTTCCACTCTGACTAAAGCGTTACACTAACCTTATTTCAAGATCATGCTCTGGGTTGTTTTTTTGTTTGTTTGGGGGTTTTTTTTGTTTTTTGTTTTTTGTTTTTTTTTCCTGCTGTCATTCTGACTTTCCTGCCTCCTCCTCACCCTCGCGTGCCCTGCCGTGTCAGCTGTTTGCTAAGTGCCACGCATCAGTGACACGCTGCAGATGTAATAGCAGATAATGGTCCCTAATACCGTGAGCTAAGCTTAACCACACCTATAGCTGCTCCTCACAGCTCTACATCTGTCAGAGGAGCTGCAGTACCTCGCTCGAAAGTGATCTTACTGCTGATGGATGCTCCTTGGATGATGATTCCCTCCTTCCTTTAGGAACGAGCCCTACATTTGCTTTTATCCAGACTTTCAGCGGCGCCCAAGGTCCTTTTGACTTTTCTGCTGAACGGTGCTTGTGTGGGAGGTTGGTAGATAGGTCTCAGTCTGGGAAGTGCACGGAGGCACGCTGCCATTCTCCCCTCCTCAGGAGCAGATTTGCTTTGTTCAACCAGCACATCTCCTGCATATCTTACAGCAGGCGTAAATTGGATTGGCAGATGGGTATAGATCAAAATTTGATGAGAATTTCACTATATATTCTTTCCCTCCAGGTATTTTGATTAGCTTTCTCTTGCTTGCACAGGCTTAAATCCTTTTTGTTGGTGTGTTCATTTAAAACATTTTTTTTTATTAAGTTTTGCATCTCTCCCTTATCCAAGTTGTTACCTTTCTCCTCCTCCCTCATTATTTGTGTACTCAATAGGGCAGACCAAATGAATTATTAAAACAAGTTCTCATTTCCAAGAAACAACTTTAGTATTGACAAAAAAGATGCAATTACAGTAGAGCAGCTCTCACTTCCCATAAACATCACTAAAAATGTTTTTTTAAAAACTAAATAACAAAACGCTTTCTCAAGAAGTTTTCCGGCAAAATAAAAATTCTAATCAAAGTAGCAGTTAAAATTCCATTTTTTAAAGCTCAGTCAAAAATCCATCTTTGTTCTGGAGTAAGTAGCATAAGTTTGCTTGACAAGAGGTTGTGGATTGATTCTTTTTCATTTTAAATCCAAATCAACATGAATGTTCTTTATGTTCTTATCATTTTTTAACATCAGTAAAATTTTACACTGAAGTTGGATCAGGTCCACAAAACTTTGTTTTTGGTATTTTTAGCTTGGAACAATTTTGGACAGCTCTATATGAAATGTAATCTCCCTGAAATTTTTATGGAAATAACAATAGTAGGGTTCAAGATATGTGTAACAGAAACAGATGATAGCATGACTTCATAGCAAGTGGAAAAGCGTTAATTAAAGCTCATAATTAGAAATAACTTAATAAAGAAATTTTCCTGTATTCCTTTTAACTGAGACCCAAGAGAAGATATTCAAGTGAACAATGAAGTCCTCGCAGTCCTTAAATCTGGCCAAGCTCCTGCTTTGACAATGATGCCATTTGATTTAGGGCAGTTTATCAGAACTGGCCACAAGTCAGAATTGAATTTGCCATTTCAATGCAAGAGTTTGCATCCTCCAGTTTATTTGCAGCATGCTTTCAATACTCANTTGTCTATGTTTACAAAAAAAAAAAAAAAAAAAAAAAAAAAAAAAAAAAAAAAAAAAAAAAAAGAAGAGTTAAGCTTACTTTACTATTAATGAAAAAGTGCTTCTAAATGCACATGACATCCTCCCTCACCTGATAACAAGCTACAAATTAAAGGCTTTGGTTTGTGTGTTTCTACTCAGTGCTGATTGAATTGTGTTTGAAATATATTTTTAAAAATATATTTAGAAACATGGTATTTTTTCTGATCAAAGTAAGGTGTCTCTTCTCTATTCTTACTACTGCCAAGGGTTTGATTTACACACAGTTTAATTATTCAGATGTTTATTATGTTCTACATAATGAAATTTGGACCCTCATATTTTCTTCCTACATGCTCAGTGCAGGCTGCAATTATAGCCACAGATATCTGTTTATTTGATGAATTTTGCTTCTTCTGCATAGTTTGATAAATATGGAAATAAGTCAAAACCTACTTTATATACAGTAATTAAAGTGAAAAATCTAGTCATGATGCAAATCCTTAATTGGACTCCAGGAGAGATATGCAGAATTTCTCTTTAATAATATGGGATGACTGGGGACAGAAAAACAAAGCACACTAAAATATGGTTTAGAAGCACAATTAATCACAAAATAGAAAACAACCAATTTAGCATAGCTCATTCAGTGACTCTCAAGGCTCAGGTAATGTTCTTTTAATCATCTGGCTCTAATATTAAGGTTGTGTCATGTGCAGCTGAAATAAAACACAATATATGTGCTGATCCTTCAGTGTGAAACATGTCCTCTGGACTAATTTGTAAACACAGCCTTTTCACTCTAAAATGCTTAGTCTAGTTAATGACGTGTAAGTGAATGATCAAAGCAATGTAAAATGGTTTTTAACTATTATTGTTTAATGTATTAATTCATTAGCAGAAAGAAACCCTCTTGCAGTTGGTTGCAGGGAATATGTTTTTGTTCGCTATATATAATTAATTTTGTTTTTTCATTTTATTAAGACGAAGTCATTATTTTGCCTGATGATGTTCTAAAGAAGAATATACTTGTTAAGTGGCATTAAATTGACAAATTGTAGCACAGAGCAAGTGGGGCTGAGACACAAGTCTCCAGGAAAGAGACGTCTGTACAAGTTAAAGAAATAAATGTTTTCTTTCCAAGCTCTGAACAGATATTGCTCTAATAAGCTAAAATTAACCATCACTGTCACTTAATTTGATTGCAAAAATATTATTCTCCATATAGCTTCCTGTAATATCCCATTAGGGGAATATGATCATGTTCTAATCAGAAGGTGTTGGATTTATTGTGCTAGTTTGTTTAAACTACAAATATAATTAATCTCCTTTTGCACTTCTCCCAAATAAGTAACACCAGAACGACGTTTTTGTCTCCAAATGAATTACAGACGTTGAGCAGGAGCCAGAGGTCATCCCCCTGCACTGCCATAATTATGGAGGCAAATATCTGCTCCCAAGCCCGAGCGTTTTGCGGGGAGCTGAGCCCGCCTGACCCAGCGCCGGCCGCCCCGGAGCTCCTGCCCGCGACAAACCGGGAGGACACTCTTCTGTTCCCCAGATGTGCCCGTTGGGAGAGACCATGACTGCGAGCTTCCATGCTGAGAGCAGCTGAAATTAGAGAGGCTTGATGTCCAGTATTCAAAATCACTGTTAAAACTCTTTCCGAGGCAGGGTCCCAACTGTCTTTGACAGATAAAAGGGGTCCTATGCAATCTAGTTTCAATGTACTCTTCCTTTGACCACCCTGAGATGACCTGGCACCTCTTCATGCACCTGCCGTAAAACTTAAAGCCTTCAGAAATTTCTTTCTTTGAAGTGTCCTAATAATAACAGCCGAACCTTTGATGTTTCTTCCTGTACCACATGCTCAAACTTCGTATCATCTCAAGTGTAGAACCTTCAGTTGCTACACACAAACGGGTTGCACATCTTGAGAACACAACGCCATAAACCTAATGCGAGCTGTAGTAATGATGGGTTTATTTCATTTGTATTTGGCGCTTTACTTATATAGCATCATAAACCTAAACACTTAACACACCAGTCGGGCATTAACCATGCAGGCTGATTAGCATGGAGCAGAATTCCCCCTCCGCAGCCTGGAAACAGAAGAAATAAACAAACTCGTGGAAAATAAACTTGGAGTGCAAATATGATATTTTAGAAGATCCTTTTCACGCTAAAAAAAAAATCAGAGAGAAAGCCTGCTTCTGATGGCCTGAGATCCCATTCAGAGAATATTTTTTCAGTACATAAAATTTAGCAGACCCCGAAAAAGCTGGGGAAAGTTATTTTTAAGAAAAACATTCCTAGCCTGATCATTACCTCAGGTTTCTGTAAGTTTTTACAGAGCTCTCTGAGAACGTCTGTCCAGCTCTGTTTTATGTTACTTCACAGATTTTTAATATTCAATAGTCTTATCCCGTGCAAATGTTTAGATCTAAAAAGAATTGTTTCTAGTCTCTATTTTTAACTTGTACATCGGGGATGAATTTCATCCAAGATGTATCATTTATATAGCTCTGGGGAGAGAGAAAACACATCCTCCGTGTAGCCCAGTCCTGCACGAGCTCATGAGCATGCTGAACTTCCCTTGCTTTAAGCCATTCTAGTGAATATTTTGAATTGGTGGTCCTCCAGCATTGTTTTAATTTCTGCCTTTCTTGTTAATCACTCTTTTGGGTGGCTATTTTCAGCTGATTGTTTTTCATCTTAAGTTTCCAAAACTTCAGAACATTAAATCTAATCTTTCCATTTGACTGGATTTTTTTTTATTTTAAGATTGTTTTTGACAAAAGTGAACCTTGTGGGGAAGTTATTTAACTAAAAATTATTATTCACATTTTAGGGTAGTGTCCTTTGTCCAGTTACTCAGAAGAACAGAAAGGGGTTTTTGTCTTCATAACTAACATTTACAAAGAAATAATCACCACGGAAGAGCAAAGTCCTTTTGAGCAAAACCAGGGAAAACAGTTCAGGCCACGCTGCTCACACACACCAGGAAGGAGAACATGTGGTCCTGGTCCTCTCTACAGTTCCAGTTTCCTCCTCAGATGTTTGCAGGGGACCCAAACTGAGCTCAGCTGACCAAGATCCAACCCCTTTGGCTCTCACTGCAAGACTAGAAGCCAAATTTGTAAATTATCTAAAGGAGAGCAGTTCCAGTTACTCAAACAGCTACAATGGAATGGAAAAAGAGTTGGAGAGGGAAAAAGAGTTGGAGGAACAACACTCAGCTTCAGCCTCCAGGCACGGGCAGGTTAAACACCCTAAACCCCTTGAAACTGGAAAAAAACCTCCTGAAATGACTAACAGAGACATAGTAAAGCTCCATGATATCAAGAATGATTTGGACAGGATGTATGAGGAAGGAGCAATCACTCTCCAGGAGAGCTGAGTGGCCGTCAGATGAAACTTGTAAATGTCAAGCTCAGAAGGAAAATAGGGTATTCTTGATATACAGTGCATAGCGAGGGTAAGGAAGTCTCTTCGCTGGAAGGCACCTGGACTGCCAAAAGCTCAATATGGATTTGAAAATCATCTGGAGATATTAACAGAAAAGGAACTCAACGGGACTAGCAAACAGAAACATGGCATCTGTACAGGAGAAAAACCCACACAAAGCTTGAAGGGCAATTGTAAGAAGCATCACTGCACAGCTGGTCTTGCATTCTTCCCTAGGCATCTGCTCATGGCCATAGTCAAGTGCAGGATATTGGTCCAGACCGACCTTTAGCCTGGCCCAGTGCAGGCATTTCTACAGTTTGAAGAAAACTGTAGAGATGTCCGACTCATTTCAACGTCTTCAACAACAAAGCAAGAGATGCAGACCACTCTGAGAAGGAGACAAATCGGAGAAATACCATACTGATGTACACAGAGATGTTTGGCTTTGGATTTCTCAATACTGATACCCAGGGAAGGAACCAGACATTCAACCTAAAGATCAAGTTCAAAGTCATCTACCTGAAGGCAAAAAAAAAAAAAAAAAAAGGTGCTAAACGCTGGTTATTCGTATAGTTTTGTAACATTTGTCTGACTTTAAAGTCACTAAAGAGACTCCTAAATGAGCAATTCTAAAGCAGAGTGAAAGGATCAGCATTTGGCTATACAGTACTTACTTCTGCCCCAGCCTCCAAAGCAGGTTTCAGGTTTGCTGTGTTTTGTTTTCCCCGGTGATGTTTACCTACTGCCAGAGGCTCACAGATCTCAGTGTGGTGTTGCAGGCGCCATTTCACATAATAAAGGCATTAGCACCTCCTCGGTTTCTAAAAAAGATATCTCTCCTGCCTAAAACTGCTTTTGCCACCGTATCACTTTACAAGCTCTTTTCTAATTTGCCACTCCCTATAATTCTAGGTATTTTTCAGTCTGACTGCTTTGTAAGTATCTCCTTCCATTATGTAAAGTGGTTTCTTTTCAGATTCTAGATTGTAGAGCTACTCAAAATGAACAAAATTTTTTCACTCTCATTTTTCATTATCACGTTGCACTTAAACCATTTCTTATGGGAACTTAATAATGTTCTGTAGTTGATTAGACTTAAAAAGGTCTACATTCTTCTTTCAAATATGTACAAAGAGCTCCTATTGACTGACTTCAATTAACTGAATTTATTTCAATTCAACAGTCTAAATTAATTCTTCATCTAACTACTGAAGTCTAGTGAGCCAAATATTGTATGACAGCTGAATTTCACATCCAGACCCAAAGCAATATTTCAATGTTGTCTATTACATGGATGAACAAAAGAGGAATATTCAACACTGAAAATTGAGTGAAACACATACCATGACCTATACAGAAGTTTAGATTTGATTAGGTTGGTCCTGATATAAAACTATAAAAATTTTACTCCTAGACCCAGAGATTATCATTGTGAAGTCCTGGAGTGGAGTCATATCCACTATAGGTCTCCCTCAGGCTTCAGCAGAGGTCAGGGTTTCCCTACACATCTGCAGAATAACAGCATTTTGTTTATTTAAAGGAACTCAAAAATCAAAATAGAGCAATTAGGAAGCTTTCATAAAGCAAACAAGCAGAGCAGGAAAAGAAAAAAAAAAATCAAAGAAAACAGGAAGGAAGGCAAAACTGTGAGCATTTACATCTTCTACATATGGAGTTTGAAAATCCAGGTGGTTTCTGTTTTGCTCCTATTTGCTTCAGATATTGAAATATCCAGATGTCAGTACAAAAATATGCTTGAGAATTATAAGGTTTTAAAAGAAATGGAAAGTCATGCTCCATCCGTTCCTCTCTTTAACCACCACTTTGTCTAAAGCGTAATCAGTTAATTCAGTGGTAGAAACCATTTGTGTTTGAATGGTTTTACACTTCTGCTGTTACGTTTTCCAGTTTTTAACCTAACTTATAATGGAAGTCAGCTTGTTAAGTCAATGACTTGCGGGGGGTTTGGGTTAGTTCCAAGTTAGGAAGCATTTTTTAATAAAATAAAACAGCGAGTATATCTTCAGAAACAAATCCGTACTTTATCTCTCGGCTGATCGCCTAATTAACCAACTTTGGGGCGAGAATAGCTGTTGCAGATAAAACCAAATCTGTTGGGGTATCCTGTTCCAACAATGGCCCGTGGTGGGTGCCTGCAGGAGGAGGCCAAACACCGGGAGACAAAATGGCAGAAGTCTCAATTCCAGCCATTTGTTGCACAGAGACTTCCTGAGCACTGAAACCAGGGTTACTTGCTCTCAGTCGTGTTTTCTCCTATTAAGTTGTCCAAACAGCTCTTCAACTCCTATGGCATCCTAGCATGCTGTGGCAAAATTTTGAGAACTTAACTACCTACTGTGTAGAAAAGAATTTGCTTTGGCTGCTTCTGTTAAGTGACATCACTGGAGCTCTTCCATTCTTGGATGTCACTGTAAGACAGTGAATAAATGTTAAGGTGTTTTGATATGTGGTGCTTGGTGATTTAATATGCATTTGTCTTCTATAAAAGTGCCATCATATGAAAATTAGCTTTTAAAAAGACACACAGATGATATGCAGTTGATAACACTGCTGGTTAAATAACACCACTAACAAAGTATCAGCCAACCAAAAAGCTGGAAGCATCTGACACAGCTGTTTAAAAAAAATCGAGATTATCCCAAAATCATTACGCATTACTCTCAGCAGAACGCTGCAATATCATTTCCAGGACAGGTGCCTGATGAACACAGAGACTCCTCTTCTGCCCACAGCAGCCAACCTTGCTCAGAAAATGAATAACCTGTCAAATGAACAACAATCCATGCCTCAAGGGCTTGACGTTGCTCCACCAGGTCATGTTGAACCACTCTAATGCCACTGCACTAGCTGGTAGGCTTGCCTGAGATTTTGTCTCCCATGCTGTGTCATTTGCCCAACCCTGGCCCCACCATTTCAATCTTTTTCAGGTAAGTAGATGCCAAGTCAAATGAATTTAAAAGAACTTTTCATTATTATTATAAATTAAGACATTGGAGAAAAAATTTTCATGGGTTACTTTTATATGTCAGAGTTATCTAAAATACAGATTTCAGAATGCAATGATTCTGATTAAAGCTTTGTTGAGTTGCTCAGAAAAGATGGGAAACTCAGACCATTAATATCTTATTAAAACAGACAAAACTGTTTGTATCAAGCTCTGAGTGTCATAGAGTCAAAGAAAAAGAACTGTTGAAATAAATAAAAATTTCCAGTGCACAAAGACATTCCAAGAGGAGCACATGCAGGGTGTCCTGCATACCTGGAGTCCTTCAGAAGTCTGTTATCCAGAATTTGTGGGGAAAACAGCCCTTTTCAGAAACACAAATATTGTTTCTATTGATGAGGAACACCACCAATACTTCTCTAAAGAAAATGAAGTAATGTTGTTAGGCAGAAACTGGCTTTCCTGCAAGAGTAGTCTTGATTACTTTTCTGATTAACAGCAACTCCCTTCTGAGACTTTTAGTTCGCCCCTGTTCTTTGTGAATGCTTTTCCAGCTCTGTACCATGAAAGCCACCCACACACAAAACCATTTGCAAAAGAAAACAAAAGCTCCTATCTTAAACATACAGGGAAGTCTTAAATGAAGACTTTCCTTGGTCTGCCTTCACAGCCTTTAAAATCTGTTCTCCATCTCCTTGAAGAGAAAGGGACCCCATCCATGGCTGCCCAAGGAATGGGTACAGATCCATGTTTATCCCTCTTCCCACACACAGAGTCCAGGAAGCTCTGCACTTCACACCTGAGAGGACGAGCCAGTCATTGTCTAGCAGCTCACCAGCCAAGGGGACTCCAAACATTATATTCTATTCTACCAGCTGAGCTGTAAATGAGGCTGAAGGTACCTCTCCATCCCAAAACAAAAATGGGGCCACTCATTCTCCTCCTCTTAATGCTAAAGAAAGCAAGTTGCTGCATACTTTGCAACAAGAAGCAAAGCATACTTTCATTGAAGGAGACATTTGCTGACTTCCTGCTTCTGTTTGCTGTTGTGCTCTGGATTCCCACCAGTTTTCTCCCCTCTGTCTGCAGGGCCAGGAGGGCTGGATGTCTCACAGGCACTCTGCCTGCTCTGGCCACCATCACTGCACAGTTTTATCTTGTCACAGAGACACCCTGAAATGTGCAGAGCCTTTGCTACCATCCAGGCCTTTGAGACCTTTCAATCGTGTGCACGCCTCGGCTTCTTCCCAAGGGCAGCACTCTGCACTTGCCAATAAATGCGTGTAAGTAAACACAAATATAAATCGTGGATGGCCAGCTTTCCATTGTCCTTCTAGAATTTCTGCTTTCTTCTATGTCACGCCACGAATAAAAGGAGCAAAAGTAAAATTGCACATATTCAACAATGCTCAATAACAAGGCGCTGAGTATTGTACAAATGAGCATATTTGATTTAATCAAAATAAGTGTTGTAGGAAAATCACGTAGGTTTAATTTTTGAAAAGCTATTAAGTTTCAAATTAAATGGAAGATTAAAATAAAAATGAGCTTTAGCTGTAAGTGGAGGCTAAATTTGGTCAATTTTTGTTGTTTATCTGTGCATAAAGTCCTTGCATTTACCATTTGACAAATCCTCTAATAAAATACTTGCTGCAATCAGGTGAAGTAGGTTATTAATGGTTCTAAAAAAGATATACAGGATTGCCTCATCCTGAGGCAATTAAGTCTGTGAAGTAAGTGTGTTTAATATCTCTGGGGGCCCGACTGAAATGAAACAGGTGATCTTTCTACAATTCTCATTGTTTCATTTAGAATGCCTTTAATTTTGTTTGTTTTTAACCGAAGAATGACTCCCTGCTTTATCTCCCTTTTGTTCAGACTCCAGCTTGGGAACTTTCAAGAGCTGCACGTGCCACATCAGAAGCAGAGTGGAAAATTTCAAGCACCACTAAGAAGCAGCAGCGAGGACCCTCGTGAAGCCCCGCGGATCCACAGGGGAGAGGACAACCCATGCTGGGGCTCGGTCCCCTGACCCAGCTCTGCAGGGCCGACCCCCACACTGGCTCACAGGAGACAGATCTCACCTTGAGACAGCTCCTCCACCAAGAACCCCCCAGGCTCTGCTCTCTCTGGGCTCCCCGAGGGCCCAGCGGGGAAGGGCAGGGAGCTGAGCCCCAGCTCGGCCCCAGCACCTCAAGGGAGCAGCTCCACGTCCCCAGCTTCAGGCACCTCCCTTTGGAGCACACACCCTCTATGTGTGTGTTTGCTGAGGGATGTGCTGCCTATCCATCAGGGTGCTGTTTGGCCCTGTGCTATAAAAACCTCATATTTTTCATTTCTCCTTTTTTACTTGACTGTGTTCTATTTTTTTTTTTCCCCTGGATTTATTAGCAGGGATGGTTTGTGGAGGTATGGTTAATTACTAGAGCTTATGGCCTGCTGTGATTGAAAGCTGATCTCACCAGTTTGGGGTCTACGTTATATTTATTCTGTATGTAATTAAATCAGAATACCATAACTATGCATAATGTTGGAAAATGAGAAATTTTTTTTTTCAGGGAAAGCACATCTGAAAGGTATTTTCTTCCTGCAGTACTGAATTTCTACAAAACTCTGCTCTTTGCACGCACACACAAGCAAGCAAACAGCCTAGAGGGGCATCGAGGTCTGTGATCTGGATGAGAACAAACATTGGTGTATCAGATCAGCGTGCCCCATTAAAAACAAAGAAGGAATTCAAGCAAACTGTGGTAAAGGCTGCCCATACATCTTGGGGTGCTCGTAGCACCACAGACACGCTAAAGGCTCGCAGAGAAGTGCCAGCACAGCGGGGTGAGCACGAACAGCACATCCTGGAAGCAGCAGCATCCCACTGAACACAGGAGATGGGGCTGAGGAGGCCTCCAAACAAAGCAGGTTGTGGGAGGCCAGGCCACTGCTCCGACTGGAGGGATCAAACTTCTCCTGACTTCCTTACTTAAGGAGGGGGGACCCGGCCAGTCTGGGAGAGGAGATCAAACACTGTTTACACTGAGCTAAATCAAGCAGAACACTGCACAGCTCACTGAACCGTACCAGAATTAGGCCAGACATATCATATCTAGAGGCTCAATTTCTTTTTTTTCTCTGCTACACGTAAAGCTGAAGCCTGCCAAGGTCCTTGTTGTTCGCCAGCGTGACAATGGTCTGAAATTAGAGGCCTCTAGAATATCAGAAAGCTTCGGTCTGGAAATTTATCTCCTAGCTGATGTTCAGGAAAAAAAAGTTTGCCATCTGACTTAACGAGATGAATGATACAGTCAATAGCACTCAAAAAAGCCTGTGCAAGCCAAAGCAAAAATAACTAAATCAAAACCCCAGCCTTCCCCCATAGCAAAGCAAGCCCGTCTTAGGGCACACCAAGGGAAGGGTGACATTGTAACCAGAGAGTTAATTACCTTTAAGGTTTAAGAAAAGCCACAGCAGGGGGGAAAAGAAATTTACTTAAAAAAAAAAAAAAAAAAAAGCTTTTCCTAGAGAACAAAAATGTGTTCCCCACTCTCTAAAAGAGTTGAAGGTAGAACAAGAACAAGTCAAGTAAAAATTCACTGAACAGCCAATGTGCATGGAGTAAGGAAATTCCCAGTGAAATCCTTTCAGGACCTTGCTGTCTAGAAAAGACCTTTCACTTTGTCACTGCCCCAGAGAGTAAAGAACAGGCCTGCCAGCCCGGGCTGTAGAGAGCACCACAAAACTATCGAATGCCCCGGCACTACATCACTGACAAACTTGCTTCTTGGAAATTAAGCCACTGTAAGCCAGAGCCACAGCTGCTGGAGGAAAACGCTTCTAGGAAGCAACCAGCAAAGTCTTGTTTCTACAGCACAGCTGCCAGCCATTCTCCCTCCTCACCCAGAGCACTCCCAGACCCCAAGATGTGCCTCCAGAAGTGCCCAGGACAAGGTTGGTGTCAGCCACACCTCAGCTTCACGGGGCACAGAAGCTCCAAAAACCCCAGCATCCCTACAAGCCCCCCTCAGCACGAGATTCTGCAGGAGCTGAGGGGTTTGCAGGGGTTGCTTTTGGTTCCATCTGTGGTGTGCGTAGACCTGAGACAATTAAAGGTTATAAAAATAAAAGGTTCTCTGCCGAATTCCTGCGCCTTTGGAATTGGCTAAAAGCAGATGATCCAGGAACTCTGCTGGGGTTTTTTGTTGTTCTAATTTCAGCAGTGAAAAGGTTCAGATAATCTCAGTATATAAGGGATAGATAATCAGATAATCAGTAAAGATGCTAAGAAAGCCTACCCCTGGCTACATGAAGTACCATCCTATATTTTAACCTTTTTTTTCCCCCACAAGTGGCAGCACACCAGATTGTCCTCTTTATTGTCATATAAGGCTATTTATCCACCAAATCAAATTTTTAAAATAAATAAATATAAATAAAGAAAGCCCTTCACTGCAGTCATTTGTACAGACAAAATCCAACTTGCAAGCTTGTTTCATACAGAAAAAGCCCAGAAACAGAAAGCTATGAGATTTCATAAGACCAACAAGAGAACAAGGTTTTGATATATGAAAGTAAAAATGTCACTATCCATCATCCATAATAATAGTAATTTCTCAAATTTTAAGGTCTATAAATGAGCTATACAGATAATTAAGACATTTCCAAACTTTTTTAGTCAGAGAAAATAAAATAATTTAGATAAAATGATAAATATGCTGAAAATCCCTCAACACCACCACTACCTTGCATTGCAATAATTATGTTGTCATTTGTGCTCAGGGAGAGCAAACAAGAAAAAGATACAGATCCCTGACTCCTCCAAAGAAAATGTTTGTTCAAGAAACACCAAGTAGAAAACACTTTCACAAATCTTATTGTGCCCAAGAGGAGCTGTAAGCAGCACAGCAGACATTTACACTTGCCAGAACTCCATTCTAAATGACCTATTCCATACAAACGACTGCCTGGCACTGTAATTGCTGCACTGCTCTTCTGCTTGCATCTATCTTCTTAAAGCAGATGCGTGGCAAACTTTGCAAAATTGAATTATCACGTGTAAACTTGGCTCTTCCTGTCACATAGCTCGTGCCCTGGGTACCTTGATGAAGCCATTGCAACTGAAATCCCTCAATTTTACTGCACTTGGTTTAAAATAAAATTGTTTATTTCCAACTTAAGGCAAACAATAGACCTTGAAGCCTAGGTATAATGAAATATGAAAAGGTACAACATGCATATGGTATTTATTTAATACAGCATTCCTCCCAATTTAGTTTTTGCTCCTGAATTAGCAAGCTGTTAAAATAGATGGGGCTGTCCAGACCAACAGTTTGTTTCAGCTTCCTCAGAAAATGCATTAGTTTAGGGATGGGAGCTATTTTTGCATCCCAATCTCTGTGACTAAGGCTGCCACACACAACTTTTTTTTTCTTTTTATTTTCTTTTTTTTTTTGCTATTTCTTTTAAATGAAAAGTGAAAAGTGAATGCACAATTGTTCAGCAAGCAGGAGGTGAAATGCTGTAGCACAGTCCCTACCCACCAACCCATGAAATACATGAAGCTTTCTTCACATCCACTGTTTAAGCAGGACCCCTACAATGCCTTCACTTAGGAGCCTGCATAAGAACAAATGGCATAATATCTCCAACTTAAGAGATACAATATGTTTGCAAATTATTTCCATAAGTATGTTAGTAAATGAAAAGAAAAATTTTATATCAAAGCAGAGGAAAGAGTGGGAGTTCTTCACCAAACAGCTTGTCTCCCAGTAGAAAGTATGTTTTCAGGTTCCTATATGCTTAAAAAAAAACCCAAACATTTAAAACTCTGAAGCTCTGCCCATTGCTACCAGGTGGATATATCTGGAATGTTATTGTTCATGGGAAACACTTGGATGACAGTTAAATTCCAGGGAAGAGCACTATAAAACTGCGTTCTGTTTTCCATTAGAGATTGCTCCCTCCATATTTTTCTCCACTCTTTGCACACTCCCTTCAATACATTGAGAACTCAGACTTCAGGACAACGTATTTTTCTTCAGCTCCCAGTTTAAAGATAAAGTTGTTTGTTTCATTTCAGAGACATACAGGTATAAAATCAGCCACATTTTCAGCATTTGGACACATGCAGAATCTCATTCCTAGTGACCAGAATGAACTGGGCAGAAGAACTAGAAGGTTTGAAAATTCAAATCAAATACTCACATTGACATTCAGGGCTGCTAGCACTCTCACTGATTGTAAAAGCCAGGTCCTTGTTTCTTTTGGAGAGGTGGCCACCTGCACAGTAAAAGGTTTTCTTAAGAATGTCCCTGCAAGCCCAGCACGTGGTGAAAACCAACCCCGGTGATGCACACGCGAGCTGGGACCTGCAGCATGGAGCTGCCGTGCCCAGGCCCCCCACGCTGGGAATTCTTCACTTGGCTCTCCCTTTGTCTCTTAGCGTGGTGATTACATCATGAAACACCTAACACATCATGCTGATTCCACACAAAACTCATCCTTTCCTACCAGAAAGGATGAGTATTGAGACAGAGCCTGCCTTAGCGCCCTCAGAGCTTGTCCCACCTGCGGGGAGCAGTGTCAGAGGGTGTGCATGCAGTCTAAACCTCTTCCCCTTCAGCACAGGAATGCCACAAGACTGAGTGAATTCTATTCTGTTTCTTCAGTGCCGAATCTGCCATTTCTCTCGCCTAAAAGACATCAGACACAGCTAGAGAGATTGAAGAATTAGCCTTCTGCCTCAAAGGCAGGATCTTCACACTCGTGTCATCCCTAGCAGAGGCTCGTCTGGCTTCTCCACCCTGGGTGAATACCCCAAAAGCTCCTTAGGCCAGTCCCAACACTCAGCTCATCTTACAGCTGGAGACCTCAGTCCATCTCTGCCTCAAACCCCCCTTGCTACAGAGTTTAGGCCCATTCTCTCCTGCTGCCTACTGTGGAGAAAGCAAGATAGAGACTCAGAAAACTGGAGAAACTCAGTCCTTGCTCAGGCCCCACCAACAATGGTCTCTATGCTCAGTTCCAAGCCTTGTCCTCTCTCCACTAATTTGTTTCTCTGACACATCTTCTCACAAATCATGCCTAGACCTACAACTTCTTAATTTTCCTCTGCGTACAAAACACAGGTATAAATTACCTACCAGTAATCTACTTGGTCTCCTTCTCTCTCTCAGCAAGAACAATCAAAAGAGGGTGGAAAAAAAAAAGGGGGGTGGAAGGAAGCGGGGGAAGTGCTCTCTCATACATATATAGCCACGGGGCAGATCCACAGGTGATATAAACTGACACAGCTGTACCTAGTTAAGGGGCTATGTAAAGTCGGGGTTGAGGCAGGGTAGTTTGTTTTGCTGGTGCTTTAGGAAAGAGATAGGAGTGCAAGTCTAGACCTTCCTTTTTTTTTTTTTTGTTTTGTTTTGTTTGTTTTTTTGTTTGTTTGTTTGGGTTTTTTTTGGGGTTTTGTTTGTTTGGTTGGTTGGGTTTTTTTTAATATGTGGCTGCACGAGAAATTCAGAGGGCTGTGGGGGGATACTTCAGGCACTGTTTTGGAGATTTCCACACTTCAGAGCTAAAGCATCGGGTGTGCCCGTGGGTGTGTAGAGAGGTCAATTCCATTTTCCCTCCCTGCTCTGAGTTTGTTGAAGTCAAAAGAGCAGCGTGTTACATCCCCCTAGCGAAGAGCAGCTTTCCCAGGCGACTGCGATCGATTTCCTCACCACAAATCCGAGGTGGGGGAGGCCGCCCCCATCCTCACTGCCGCCCCCATCCTCACTGCCCTGTGACACCCAGGAGGCAGAGGGTCACTCCCGGGGGAGCAACAATCGCACCCGCAGCTCCAAACGCCGCAGAAAGTCCCGAACCGAGCCCAAAGCTGAGCTCTGTGCGGCTGATGCTGCTCGGGGAGGGTCCCCACGGGGCCGGGGTGCGGGCAGGACCGCGATGGGCTCGGCGCACCTTCCCAGCGCAGCGCGTCCCTCCTCGCTCACAAAAAGTTGACACCGACTCCGTGGGTTGATTAGTCGTGCCCGACACAGCTTCCCCAGCAGTGACTAACTTCAGGTGCCGCGCGTTACCGCTACTCTGCTGCGAAGGGCTTTGTTTGCACCTCGCTTTGTAGCCCCGAGTGTCGCAATATTGAGTAACTCTGGGTGTTCGATTTCTTTGAGACGCGCTCGCATTGCTCCAATAAACCGTGTCCTTTAATCGAGTTGTTTTGTTTGGGTTTTTTGGGGGTTTTTTTGGGGGTTTTTTTTAGTGTAATGGAAATATTTGCAGCGCTTTGCGACTGCATGCGTGACTCTCGGCAGTGAAGTCATTTTTCCCTTGACCACCGGCGCTCACCGATGTCCCTGAGGGAGGGGATGTGGTGGCGGGGAGGGACTGGACGGGGCCAGCTTACCCCGGACAGCGTTGTTTAAGGGTTTTCATTTCGGCTTTGTTTTTTTCACAAGGCTGAAATATTTACACTCCTGAGAAGGTCTTGGTGAGCTCGGCCGAGCCCCAAGCCCCTGCTCCGGCCGTGGGGAGCCAGAAAACCTTTCCCCTTTGGAGGCTGTGGGAGGAATTGCTCTGGAGCGGAGCCGTGCCCGGCCTTCCCCCCCTGGGCCCGGTCGGTGTCGCGACAGACCCGATGTCGGGGTGACACGGCGGTGACAGAGCTGAGCCTGGCACCGGCCCCGCTCAGCTTTCCGCAGGCCTCTGGGACACTTCTCTTTTCCTTTTTGCCTCTTATTGACGCGATGAGTTCGGGCGAGGGAAGGCGCGGGGGGCTGGTTAATGGTGGGATTAAACACGGAGGGAACGCAGCCTGGATTGCTGCACGCAGCTGCTCGCTCCTGGAGAGTCCCACCCAGCAACTTTCTCCCTGCTGCGGAGCTTTCCCCCAAAGTCTGCTGAGAAGGGCTCCCCAGGAGCCGGAGAAACCCCTGCCGTGCCCGGGCTCTGAACCCGCCCGTGTGTCCCTAAAGGGCTCTGGCAGGGCGCAGTTCCTCCAGGAGGAGGAGGAAAAAGAGGAGGAAATCTCCCGGCGAGCTGCCCCGTGCCAGCTGGGATTGCTATTCCAGGGTGAGAAGTGGCCAGGGATGGGGGAGAAGAGGGCTGGGAGCCGGGGGGGCCTGAGTGCCTCTTCTAGCAAAGAGATCCGCAGAGTCCTCCTCCTCCTCCTCCTCCTCCTCCTCCGGGCTGCCATGTGCTGCAAAAGCCCGGAGCAGGCTGTGCCGGAGCTGCCCTCGCTGCCCAGCGAAAGGCAGCGCAGCGGCGCGGGGAGAAGAGCCCATCACGTCTGAAAACCTGGGCCCCGCTTTGCTGCGCTTTGCTCTTTCCCGTGCTCCCCGTCAAGCCAGGCGAAATCAAACCCAGTTGTTCTCGATCTGATCCCAAAGATGTACCAGAGCAAGTCCGCTCTGAGCAGAAATGTCCTTGTTTCAATTTCCGCTGAAGTCTATTGCTTTTTCTTCTCAGGCACCACCGGTTTAATGTGCGGGGTGAATTGTAAGGTCATCGGGGTTTTCGGGTTTTCCTGTGCTCTAGGAAACTTTTAAGTCTTTGTTGCAAGAGGATGAACGAGCGAGGTCCCCGGTCAATCCCTCTCCCATTAAAACATTTGTAATTTAGCCCCTGCCTGTTGACTTTACCTAGCTGTGATGGGGCGGGGTTACGGGGAAAAGCTTCTTAAAATAAAAAAAAAATCCCAAGCCCTCCTTCAAATGGCCAGTTTGGGAGGGCTGGGGTCTGCTCTGCTGCAAGTACAGTCGAGTCCGCGCTATTTATACTGTACTCTCCAAGGCTTGCAGGCTTCACGGATGAGGAGCGAAGCGTTTGCTCCTGGAATCGGTTCAGAACGTGTTCTGATGTACAGACAAACTTCTGGAAAGTGTCTGATCCCTGTGCCCCGAGTGCGCTGACCCGCCTCCCGTGGATGCGAATAAAGCGAAAGCATCCGACTTAAAGAAAGCCGCTGAACTTAATTAATTCGATGCTTTAATGGTTATAGAATCTGCAAAACACTAGTACTAATTTAGACCCTGGCATCCGGTTCCGCTGGAGCTCTGTCCATGTGCGCGCTGCCCACCCCAGCGCCGCGGCCACCGCGGGCGGGGAAGGGCTCGGGTGGGAGCAGAGACACGGGCACGGGTGGGAGCTGAGACACGGGCACGGGTGGGAGTGGAGCTGCTAGGCACGGGTGGGAGCAGAGCCCCTGGGCTGGGGTGGGAACAGAAACCCTGAGCTGGGTGGGAACTCAGCCACTGAGCTCGGGTGGAGCAGAACCCCCGGGCTCGGGTGGGAGCGGAGCCCCGGGCTCGGGTGGA
>VWZN01017193.1:381473-473437 GCA_013396955.1 Regulus satrapa
TTTTTTTTTTTTTTTTTTCCCCTTTCCTCTTTAATCGGTTTGTGTTGAGCAATGCCTTCAGAAACTTCATTATCTAAAAGGCAGACCTAGAGGGCAGGGACTTTGGGAATAGTTCCCTTTTATTCTGAAACTGTCTAAACTTAGAGCAGGGTTGAACATGTCCTCAAATCTGCACCTTCCAGGAAGAAATGAATGATGTGCCAGACACTTCACTTCTAGTCAAAAAAATATAAACCAAATGCTGTGAGGTTCAGAATTCTTTCTCAGGCCTATTTTCTGTGCACTTTTTATACTCTGAATGTAAAATGGTCCCCTCAGAAGTTGATAAAAAACTCACTGAGACGTTATGGTATACCTTCTGCTCCGTTTTATTTCGAGTAGATTTTACTAGCAATTCATACAAAAAGAAAACGGACAGCCAACCTGAGAGAATACCTTTGCAGGCTGCAGGCCAAGCAAGCTCAAACAGCTCACGTCAGACACAAAGTTGGACAAGGTGCAATATTCCTGAAAAAAAATCCCCCTTCCCCCTTCTTCCCCTCCTTTCTTCCCCTCCCGTGCAAATAGATATATTTTTTCCACTTAAAATTTCACCCCTCCTTTGGCTTTCTTGAATGGTGAAAGTTTACACCCAGGTCAGCATGAAGCCCTGTAGCAAACGGTGGTTTGCAGTGGAATTTTGGGTTTCACATTAAAAAAAAAAAAAAAAAAATCCCAACAGAGCAAGTGTGGTTTCTGCTTGACATCTAAAAGAACTATCATCTAGGAAACACCCTGAAAATGCTCATCTGCTAGAGAACAGGAGTGCTGAACAGAAATGTATTTCCATACATAGCTCTGCGATACAAATTGAGAAACATTGTTAATACGCGTGGTTGAAAAACCAAGAATTTGTAAATACAATCTCGGCACACAGCAGTCGAGGTATTTTTTCCTATTTATAAAAAAAACCCCCAAATGTTTAATTATTCAGGTTGGTATTTTCCTTGCTGTATCTTTATGCTTTATTGGCATGTTAGGTTTAGGAAGTGGGGTTATAATACAGGCAGTTACATATCTAATGTGAATATCTATGTTTGAATCCAAAGCATTATCTTTCACATAGGTGAGTGAAGCAGGTTATATATGCTTACAGCAATTTTTGTGTCAGTCACATTTTTTGATCCATTTAGAGTTTGTTATTTATTTTTATTTACCATTTCTGCTTGCTGCAGGACTTTCACTGAGACAAATATTCCCTAATATGAGCATTTATAATTTTAGTTTGTTTGAAATACTCATCATACTTTTTCTTTTTCTTTTTTTTTTTTTTTTTACCAAAATGAAAATATACTTTTAATGTTCTATTCGTTTTCTGTTGTGATATTTGTAGGAGTTGTCCAGCCTCTGTGTAGGTTTGGTCAATGCACGATGTGGTTCATACCTCCACAGACATTTTTAATCATACAGAAAATTGTTGAATGTGGACAAAGGTTACCAGGAAGGGCGACTGCATTAAACTGGCGATACACACGAGGGCTGAAATAAGGGACTGAGCCAAACCACACTGAAATCAATGGGAGACTCCCATGGAGTTGGAGCAGGCTTCAGGCACAGTGTAAATCTCTGCACAGGTACGGCGCTTCTCGTCTCTTTCTGGTTTCTGTTTGGTTTATAGTGTGCTGTTTGCAGGTAACATCCTCGATTAAAATTATTGACAGGGATTGAAATGTATTGATTCATGTCTGGCACAAAAAGGTCTGTGTTTGGGTGCAAGTGCCGATAAGGAGCCTGGACTGGTATTGCAGAGCTGATGGAAATGACATGCGAATCTCCTTATCCAAGCAATGGTTGCTTTCAGGGTGTTTCTTAAAATATATTCTTATTTTAGACAAGCGCGTGTTTCCGTAGGAATGCAGCAACTATTCAAAAGATTTGGTCAAGTCCTTTCCAGTAAATTTTTTTTTTTTTTTCAGCCACATGTCTAAAAGTCGAAAATTGCCCTGGATTACCATACCTATATTCTTCTTTTCCAAGGAGTAACAGCAGTGAGGGACCACCCCCCCCCAGCCCCGCTGCTCTCTCAGCCTTAGCATGGTCCTACAAATAAAGCACAATAATTAATTCACTGCTAATATTGGAACTTGACTGTGAAAAAGCTGTTTTCTGCTAGGAGAATTAAGATGCAGTAAACACTGCTATAGCAAATGGAGTGTTTCTGTTGGGATATGCTATAAATGGTGTTTAGTTGGTTCCCACTGGAGCCATAAGTTTAGGATCAGATCCTGTTTAATATCATATTTCTCCTTCTCGTGATACTTACTGACTGTAGCAAAAAGCACAGCTATTTAAAAAGCCCTGCCCCTTAAAAAATATATGGACTTGCTTGTCTAGAAACTCTTGGTATCAGTGGAATTTTAATTTTTCTGCACACATCTGCAAAGGACTTAGAGACTCCTTTACAAACTTAGCCTCATACTTAGATACCCTCTCCTTTTTGGTTATATTTTGTACCAAAGAACAGCTCATTTAATTAAAAAAAATCCTAACAGCATGAGATTCTGGAGTGCTGTTAGTAGTTGCAGAGAAAGGGCCAAATTATTGTTTTCTTATTCTGGCAAAATTTCGAGTCTCTGCTACGTACTTTATGAAGCTTGGACATATACTTTCGGACCCCACCAGTAATAAAGAAAATAGTTTTACTCCTGCTTAAGCATTTTCCTGCTGGTTGATGGTAGCAATCAGATGCTCCTAGTTTCTCTTGTCATAAACTAGGAAGTGTTAAGATGAAATCCTAAACGTTTCAAAAAGCTGAAAACAGCTCACAGATATGAATCTGTGTAGGAACAACCTGTCCATCCTCTTCCAAGAGGGACTTTGAGTTAAACTACAGGATAAGTGCTACAGCCTTTTAACTTTTCCCCAGCCAAAGCTGCTATTAGCTAAAATACTATTTTTACCTGTAAAAGTGCAATCAAAGGGCTTTACAATCCGGATCTGTTCATACTCTGGAGGTCTAGTAAAAAACCCCAACGTTTCCCCCTCTGCCATGCCCAGATAAACAATGCCCCTATTTTCCAGTTCCACTCAATAAGTGTGTTAAATGCAGGAAGTATTTTGAGTGAATGTCGTGCAGCTGTTTGGTCACTTGCAATTCCTGCGGGATCGTGTCTGCCCCTGCTCTGTGTCCTGCTATGGCCACTGCGAGTGGACGCTGCTGTTTCTGACACCTCCTGCCAGATTTTCTCCGAGTCCACAAGTTTCGTTCCAAGCACTGGGTGAAAATAATGAAGCATTATAAATATTAGATGGTCTTGCTCCGGCGTGTGGTGCTGTAAATCTCTGGAGATTTACAAAGAGACAGTGACAACACGAATGCAATTACGCACGACACCGCTTTATGAGCTAATTCTATAAAGCAGCATCTCAGCTGTGCGCTGACAATAATTTTTCACGGCGACTTTTGGAATGTCCCACGGAACCTTTTAATAGATTAATTATTTGCCCATCCCGAAATAAATTTGCACGTGGCTGCAATTAAACAAAAGGCCCGCCACTGCTTCGGGAGTTTTTTCCTGAGAAGGAACTCGGGACAGAACCAGTTGTTTCAGGGCCCAAATGAAAAAGCTGAAATCCTGTGATAATCTGCCAGGACGCTCTGCTCTGGCTGTGCACCACAAATATTCTGTGCCCCTGAGAAGCCTTTGCGTCGTCCTCTGGTCTCTAAAGATTCTAGGCTGGTGAAGGAGAAATATTTCTTCTCTGTTGGTTCAACAGGTGACTTTGAAGTGACCCTATGAATTCTTCCACTTTTGTCAAGCTGAGATCAATAGCTAGCATCGTTCTAGGAAAATATATGTAGGTATTTTCTCAAGGCATGCTAATTAAAAAAATAAGATCTGGAAAAACACTTGTAGTGTTAGAGGATTCAAAGACTGCTCAGAAAAAGAAACAACTTTGGAATTGTTATAGCAGCTGCTATAATCTATTATGTAAATCATCTGGGAATTAAACCAAAATATTTTGTGAGATAGTTTTTTGTCAAATAATAAATATGCTATCATTTAGACTTAATGTTTTTCCAGAGGTGTTATTGTTATGTGATGAAAGTGAAACCTCAGAGTACTCCTTATTTTGACTGATGAGGATTTAATATTTATTTATAGCTGTGCCAATGATAACACCCATATATCTGTTCAAGAGAACATATGTTTCTCAAAATTGGGTGTTGGAATTAATGCTGTTGATCCATGGCAAGTTATATTTGTCTTCTAGGTGTCACCTACATATTCCCACCAAATTTAATCAGACATACTAAAGGATAAAATATGTGAAAAGAAACCCCAAAAGGCATAAGTGCCTTTGGCCACGTTATAACTTATTTTATTGTTCATTTATATCACTGTAAGCTTCTCTGCAGAAACTCGATGGTTGCTTTTCATTGCCTGAGTGTTGCAAACTGGCATTTATAGAAACAGGAATCAGGGCCTTTAATTCATTTTGCCCTCCTGTACAGGGCTGCTGTTGGGACATGTCAGATCATCAGCCTGTTGACTAAAGTACAGTATGATTTCACTAATGACTTGGATGCATACTGCAGATTACCACATTTTGCAAATTAGTGAGTAATCAAACGCCATAAAAATCAAGGATACTGCATAATGAAATACACTTTATTCATTTATTTTTTACAACCATATATTAGTTTTAATTATTTGCGTTAGCAATTCACTGGATGCTGGAACATGGAGCTATAGAATTTGTTTCTTCTAAAAATTATCTTTAAATATCCAAAGCCCCTGTTGTAGCACTCTGCTATAAAATCCTCTGTGACAGGATGAATGAGAACCTCTTCCTGGAGTGGGGAACCTTGTTTCAGGGATAACCCCTGAGCAGGCTCTGAGTTCTCAGGGCCAGCCTGATCCCTCTTGGTAGAGATGCTGGGGAGTACTGTCTGTCCCCCTGGGAAGGTCCCTGCAGCTGGGCTTGTCGCTCTCCTCTTTTGGCTTTCAAAGAGTTGACGAAGAGAGAGAAACTCACCTTGGGCAGGATAGAGCAGAAGCCTGACTTGAGTGTCCTTGGCCACTCACTGGAAGAAATCTCCCTGTTCTGCTCCTTTATTCCACTCCTTCCTCTTCCTTTCCCGCTCCATACCTCAAGCCCAGACCACGAAGAACACGGAATGCTGGGTTTTACCCCTGTTTCTGGGGTCACATCCAGTGATGGACCTCTGTGAGGTGCCTGCAGCCTTCAAGCAGGGTTTATTGCTGGGCTCCCCTCCGAGACGTTCCCCTCCAGCACCAGTGGCTGCCTGCTGCCCACCTGGGCAGAAATCATTCCTCCCAGGCCTGCAGGATGGACTTTTGTTTCTCCTGAGCTAGTTTGGGCCTCTGGCACAGAGAAGAACAGCCCCCCAGGGTCTTAATTTCTTGCCATTCCTTTAAGAAAAGTACTGCTTTTTAAAAGGGTCAAGGTAAATATTTTGTGCGTGTATAAAACCTGTCTGCAGCGCGCATGGTGTGTTTAGTCTTTTTCCTCTGTACACTTAATTTTCTCTTCCATACACACTAGCTTGTCATCTGGCAGTTCCACAAACTCTCAGTTGTTAAAACCATTTCTCTTTCTTCCTTATATTTTAAGTTTGATCCATGAATGGCCTGTCAAGAGTTTTGTATTATTGTAAGCTGAAGTTTGGATGGTAGCAGCGACAGGCCACTAACCATAATTGTGTTGCTGTTACCACTGTAACAAATTTGTGTCATTTAGCTATTTTGAAGCTTGGGAAGTACATAAAGGCAAATGTAGTACTGATGAATATTTATTATACTGCTGTGGGATCTTAGGTTTAACCAAGTTTGCCTCAATTCTGCAGAAATTTAGCCGAGTGGATTATATCAGAAAACGGGGGACAAGTGTGAAAAACCTTGCTGCAAAAATTATTTATGACTGTCAAAAGTACTTAATTATATAATTTCAATAAGAACAGTGCTAGGGATAGTCTTCTTGCAAAGGCTGGGGTAGGAGACACCCACTTGGCCTGACCTGAAGGCAGAGCCCCAGCGTTGGACGAGATGCTGAGCACTGTGTGAGGCACACAGCTTTTTCTCATTTGGCAGCTCTCAACTGAGCGCAGGTTTATGCCCCAAATATCTGTGTTTCTTGGTGACCTTATTAGGGAAAGGAAAGTTTCAGCCCCCTCATAGTCTCAGCAGGAGCAGAGCTTTTCCTGTATCACAGTCAGGGCAAAGGGAGGTTGTGTTCGCCACTGCTTCTGGGGCTGGTGGGGTGTTATTAACCTACTTGAAACACCGTTTAATACTGTATAAAACATGCTTACAATTGCAACTTATTGGCAGGACATTGATTTTTTTCTTTTCTTTTTTCTTTCTTTTTTTTCATCCAGATAAAAATGAATATTGGCAATAGAAAATTGATAGGCATGAGTCATAATGTTTCCCTTCTTTACTTCAAGGAATAATCTTTTCGAAATAGTCGTGATCTAGAAATGTATTTTTTTTTATTTTTTACTCCTGTTGATAATATAGTGCTCATTGGAGACTTGACATAATGAATTATATTTTAGATAATTACAGCCTTAGAAGCATAGCAGCCAGCATTTATCACATGTGGAGGACCTCTGTGAGAATGGATCTCGATTTTTTAAATTTTATTTTCAGTTTAGTGAGAACTAACTGCAGTTATCTAACAGCCAGTGAGTCACTGCTAATGGTTGAATCAGAACCTTGGAGGAATTATAAAGCATTGCAACAAAAAGAGCACTCCTCATGTGCTGAGTCTGACTGCCCATCAGTGTAGCTGGGACAAACTGGTCAGCATCAAAGCCCTTAAGTCAAGAATGACTAAAGTTGGCCAGTTTTGGAGGTTTAAGTAGAAGTTAAACAAATCCTTGATGACTTTATGACTCCCACAAACGAACATTGAATGAATTTCATCCATTCAAACCTAGATAATGATTATGCTCTTTCCCTTGGCCAGTGAGTGTGTGCAAAATATCACCATCCCTGAATAAGAAAACCTCACACCTTTAAACATCTCTCAAGGTCATAAAGTATGTGCACTAAAGACAAAAGGATAATAATTTGACCATAATTTGTGTGAGGGCTTTCAACAAGGCAGCGGAACATGCATTTTTAAGACTTTTTTTCCTCTAGTAATTTAATTTCTCAGGAAGTGCTGCCATTAATATTTTATTTTGAACACTGGGGTGCTAATGGTATTATCCATGTTTCTCTTTACTCCTGACAGTACACTCAACACCAAAAACTTGTTCCAGTAACATATTTATCCCCAGTACACATAAAGTCTTCTTTTTCTTTCTATCCTTTTTTTTTTCTTTTTCCTCCCCAATGCCCCTCACTTATAAAAAGCACCAATGTTTAGAAAGGCTGGAAAAATAACGAGATGGGGTTCATATGAAAAACTGTGATTTTTCCAAGTGAAATTAGAAACAAGGTCTCTTTAACATGGAAATTTGATTTCTGTACAATTTGAGGACTTATTTCTGCAACTGTCACATATGTAAAATTTCCAGTGAAGTCAAAGAGGCCTTTGAATACAAAGAAACAGCACAATCAAGCTCTGAATATATATATATATATTCCATATGCTTTTCTCTCTCTCACAATGATGTACATGCTATAATAATAATAATTTCATCCAGATAAAACTGTCATAATTTTAATTTTTACAGTCCTTAAGCTGTTTAAAAAATAAAATTAATAGCAACAACTTCTGAGAAGAAGAACTCCTCTCCGTGAGAGCATTTAATTAGCATCTGTATTTTTAATTTTCATCTGAAAAGGGAAATATTGCACTGTCAGGACATCCTTGAATGATATCTTAGATATTTTGTTTGTTTGGAATGGCTTGAAATCACACAACTTTACTGAATTATAACCAGATAAATACAGCTAAGCCTGAGGGCAGGAAGTCCTGGCAGTTGAGATGTGGGGAACACACAGTTTGTCCATACCAGATTCTTCTCTTCCCTTTTACCAATAAATCTCGGAGAAAGCTTTGTTTTCACTCTCTGCATGATAAATAAAGTCCCTGTCTATGGTGCCATAGTAGTGCTTGGTACTTATGCTTGTAATTCCACCTATCCTCATGGAGAGATGAGACCTCTGCGAACCAAACCTCATCAGGTCAGGTTTTGTTTGGGTTTCTGCCTATTCTGAAGCGGGGAAAATATCACATCCTGCAGCTCTTCTGGGATTGGTGAATCACACCTTGGCTTCCTAAGGTCATCTGCAACAGTTATTCGAGCTGCCAGACCACCCACCTCAATTTTTGATTTTCCCAGTGTCCAGTTTTATCTTCTATTTACCCGTTTTAAAATTCCCCTCGCCCTCTCCCCGATCTCACTTGTAAAAAATCACTTGAGAGGAGACTCTAAAAAGTCCTTTGCATGTTCACACAACTCTGTTTAGTTGAACCCTTTTGTAAACAATTTTTCTTGCATGACAGAGCGTGTGCTGTGTGGCAGACATTTTTATGAGGTAGCCCAGGACAGGGCTAATCACATCACCCTGTCTCAGGTTTTGACCTTATCACTGTTGTGCACTGAGCCTAAAAATTGGACACTGGCAACCACATCGGGGGAAAATAAATGGGAAATGACATTTTAGTTAAAAAGAATAAGTAGATTTTATTTTATTGAAACAAAAGGTCATAGGACTTTTATTTATTGTTGTTCTTGCATGAGTGTAATTAAATAGCTGCCATGTTGCCACGTCTAATGATTTAAAAAAAGAAAAGAAAAAAAAAAAAAAGGGACAATTTCACTTGCCAGAACCCAATTCATGATTCTGCAGCTGTTTTACATTCAGGCCTTTAATGAAGCCAGTGGAAACTCTACCTGGAAAGCAATGAGAGAATAATATTCTTATGTGAAACATCATTTATAACATCTGTAATAAAGCAGGCTAAATCATACCTCTGCCATTTGAAATCATAAATAGTATGTTAGCTTTTAAAAGCAGCCTTTGTCCTTTTGAAATCTTTTGATGTCAGGCTGCTTTAAGAAAAGCCTAAGTAGATCTCTTCTGTACAGTGGTTTGATTAAAAAAAAAATCATTACAGATTCTTCAGTACGTCTCTAATGAAAAGTAGTATAAAAATGTGAGCCTGGTAATTCATTATCAGAATCAGAAACACAAGAATTTGTTGATACAACCATTATTGTTTCCACAAGAAATAATAAAATAAGCTATTCTAAATTGATTACTGGCATATTTTTTTAATATATGGATATGTATGTGCATGCATACAGATTGGTGACATAATCTTTAATAACCTGTGTTTAAGAATGCCATTTTTCACTGATGCACTAAACCCCTTATTCATAGATAAACTGGCACCTTTTGTAGCGATTGCCTGAGTGTACAAAATCAGAGACTCTGGCAGTACTATCAAGGATCTTTCTTAAAATAAGGACCTTATAAGGTTTATTAAAATAAGGTCCTGCAAATGCAGAGAAAAACGAGTATTTCTGCAAATTGGAAAACAACAGTTGCGAGACCCCAGGCTGCAGAGAGGGACGTGGTTTGGAGGTCAGATTTGCTTCCCATAAAAAGCCATCCAAACCCAAAGTAAGGCCGGAAAGGCAGATCTGAGCCCCACGAGAGCCACCTGCCCTGCCCTGGGAGCCTGCACGCCTCGGCCAGCGCTCCGACAGCTCCTCCGGGCTGCTGGTGCCGGGCTGCTGAGGCAGGAGCTGGGAAAGGGGCTCAGCTTCAGGAGAAATGGCTGCTTTAGGTGCATCCCGAGTGGAGCACGGTGACGTTGTCACAGCTGCCATCTCTGGCATGGAGCTCAGCCCAGCAGCTGGCTCCCACCGTGCCTTCCCTGCCTCAGCCCCGTGCCAGGACCATCCCCAGGGCCCGTCTCCTGCCTGCCCCCTGCTCCAGCAGAGCCCTGTGCTGGGGAGCTCCGGGAAAAGGCAGGGGGCTGCTTCTGGTTGGGAGAAAGGAGCAGACAAAGCCTGTCCCAGCAGCTGCCAATCAATCAAACTGAGCGCAGAGCCGTGGCCAGCCCTGGAAAGCCTCGACCGTCACACTAACAGAGTTATCTCTCCCCGATGTTGCCTCGGAGAAGCAGGTCCCAGATGTTACCTGCTTCATAATTTTCCCATTTCCCAAGGACAAAGCTCCCCGCAGCTCCTGCGCCGAGGCCGGGTGGACACCTGTGGTGGGTCCTCAGAGCTCTGCCTTGCCCCGACAGCTGACACATGAGCACATGGAAATGGCTCCTCCAAGAAGGACAATTGCATTAAGGCTTGATCCTTTTCTTTTCTTTTTGTTTCCCCCTCCTATTTTTTACTAGGTGAAATACAATAGGAGAAGCGCAGCGCTCTAAACCAAGTGTAAGTGCAATTTTGCTACCCTTCTTTTTGTTGTGTTCGGCCACTTGTCAAAAGGCCCAGATGAGTAATTTGGTTGGAATCTGTATCACAGGAGACACGAAGGTTTCAGAAGTTTGAGGCAGAGCCTGCTCTTGTCTGCTGTGTGGATGTGTGATGCACGGGGCAGGGTGATCAGTTGCAGTGACACCAGGATGCACATTCCCCCATAACTTTGGGCCAAAGTTAACATTTCCTCTGGAGCCTAACTTCCACCTCATACTTTTGGCATGGATATTAAACACGCTGTGGTTGACCTCTTCTGATTTATAGCACAGTAAGTGGACTCTGATCCATTCTGAAGTGGACAAGCTTACCCACAACTTCAGATATTGGCAATGCAATTAGTCCCTAGGTGGAAAGAATGAGAGGTGTTTCTTCGAGTCCATATTCAATTTCCACACTCCAATCCCTTTTTGTTTTATCTTGGACCACAAGCTGGAATGTCATGGTGATAGTTGAATATTCTGTTATTTTGAGTCATATGGAGAATCTGCACCAACTCACTGATACGTAGACGGAGGGTAAATGCCTCAATTATAAGCATTGTAAATAATTTGTCTTAAGAGTATATGGAGAAAACAAAAATGCTGCTATTACATACACCTTTGCTGTCTGCAGTAGAACACAAGACAAATTTGCAATATTAATTATTTCTACCAGCTTTGAGTCTGAAATACAAATATGTCAGGTATTTAAATACTAATTTACTTAAAAGAAATCTCTATTAAAACACCATTTTGCGTATCGGAAAGCTAAAAGTCGAAGCTATGTAGCTGCTGAGGTAAAATTCACATTTATTGTCCACTGAATGTAATGGAAATTGAATTTGTCAGGAAGCTGATTGATATCTAGAAGTGTTTTGTTTTCAGTGACTGGCACTGCCGAGTTACAACCATCTATCATCTAACAGGTAATTAGTCAGATTTCTCATCATGAGCCTTCAATCCTGCTGTTTTATTATTGAAATACCACAAACCAGTAGGCATCTGAATGCAGATAAAGTTCTCTGTCATGGTCTTAAGGACAAAGACAACATTTTGCAACTCAGCTGTAGTAAGTTTGAATAAAAGTCACTGAAATGAGAGGCATGATATTAATATCTATGGGAAAATGAAATCCTGGAAAACATCATCAGTGTTGACTTTTAAAATTTTTTTTATGCAAAAGAATATTTGATATTAAAATCTCCCATGTCATAATGTATAAAAATATGTCCCTGTACAGAAGGAGGTTGGCTGAAGCAGAAAACCTTTTGGAGCTTGGGAGGAGAAGGTGGGACTCAGGGTCTGGAGCAGCACGTCCCTGTCCCTCCTCCCCGTGCACACATCAGCTCCTCCGTGCAGGACCCCCAGGTCCTGCTGGGGCTCCCAGAGAAGCCAGTGCTGCTCCTGCTCCTGCTCCTGCTCCTGCTCCTGCTCCTGCTCCTGCTCCTGCTCCTGCCCGTGGTGGCTCTCGTTTGTCTCCAGAGAAAGCAAAGCACGGCTCACTGAGCTTGGCCCCGTTCCGAGGTGGGCAGGAGTGGAGTTTGGGACTCAGGTCAAGTTTATGCTCATACAAAACCAACTTTGTTGGGAGGTGGTTACAAGCACTTCACTTATGGCTGAGTGCATGTTTGAACCATTTGAAGCTCCAAGAAAAGAGGATAAAATGAGGTATTTGATAACAGCTGTTACCTACGTGGCTGTGATAAAACTGCCTTTTTCTGTGCACCCCTTTTCTTCTCTCCTCATCTCTTTGAAGCGTTCACTGTAGATGATATAACAGCAGTTGAACAAACATTATTAGAGAAGGATACGAAAAAGTAAAAAGAAACTGTTACTAGAGCTTCAGGAAAATAAGAACAACGAACTGATTACACCACTAAATGAATTGTGCTCTGGGTTCTGACTGTATTCAGCATCTACAAGGAAATTGGAAATGTGTTGCTGTTCACCCTTAAAATATTGCTTTTGTAACAGAATGCAATTGTATGAACTAATATTAGTAAAAGCTTAATTAATGTTCGGTTTTGGGACTAATTAATGTAATCCAGCTGCACAACTCACTCATAGCACTGGCTTGCTGGCAACCTTGGTGGCTTCAGTCAAATCTAAAATTTTTTGTAAGCTTAATTCTAATGTAATTTTTCTTTTTTCTTTCTTTCTTTCTTTTTTTTTTTTTTTTTTTTTTTTTGTGTTAGTCTGTGTTCATAATATCCCAGTCCTTCACAGTGTCAAGACACAACACCCTTTAGCTCTTAATGAGTCATAATTGTTGTTATTTTCTAGAAAATTTCCATTGTTGAATATGCACACTTTATATTTCTGTAATTCTGAGTTAGAAATGATAACTTGCCATAGCTGCTCGAATCTTCTTAGTTTATGCTACACAGAAGAAAATAATTGCTAAGAAAGTTAGCTAATCACACTAAAAAATGTTTTGATCCAAAATGTCAAAACACGTCTCGACTGAATAAAATGTCCAATGGGTTTCACTTGTTTAACAATTCAAAGAATTTGCCGGTAGTAGAATTTAAACCACAGCATACATTATCAGATAACACACACGTGAACGTTGTATTACAGTATTTACTGGCAGTTTCCTTAAGATTATCTTGTATTGCAGAGCCAAGTAATTTTGAATCATGAGTTCATTGCGCGTGCTTGAGCTGACACTGTCACGTGTGAGCAAGAGGCTGAGACATGATTAACAGAGAGGGAGAAGGGTGTAGATTAAAGAGACAGCTGAAATGTGAAGGCAGGTAGCTCTCGTCCCACTCCAGTCTGGCACAGAGGAGGACCAAAACTTGGACGCTCTGAAAAACACCAGATTTTGGGGAGAGTGAAATGGCATTTACACTTCGTGGCTGAGACCCATCTTTCAAGCAAATGAAATCCTCCCCCTGCGGAGGGGATCAAGTAACCCTTGATGGAAAATGCAAATGTAAACCTGAGCCACAGCTTTTCTTTACTGTCCTTCAGTACAAGAGGTCTCTTTTACGTGAAATTTGGGTGGCTTGTGTGTTTGGGTAAACCAACTCTGTCAAGCTGTTTGTAAACAAATCCCTCATTTCTTGGGCAGTTATTCTACAGTCCAGCCCTTAACATCCATCTGGAAAAAAAAGGATAAATTCCTGTCTTGAGAGGATGTAGTGAGAAGAATTTGTAGATAAAAATCAGAGGCATACACGAAACTAGGGTAATTGACAAAACCCCCCAAACTGGCGGAACATAAGGCGACTGTCAAAGCGTGGTGGAACATATTAGCAGTAATAAATAACCCAGAAATCTCACTTCACGGAAACACACCAATGTAAACACTGAAGACAGCCAATGCTAAACACTAATTAGATATAACTGCATTTTTAAAATGATTTAATGGGTCAGAGAGCCATTCCCTGGCACTGCCCTAGTGGACACCTGGGCAGAGGCAGTCAGCTCCCCCTTCAAGGTCCCCAGGCTTTGCAAAACGCCAGTGGGGAACCAGGGGCCAGATCAGGGGAACAAGGAGGAGCAAAACGTCTCATGCATGGCAGACCTTGCGGAGTCTGGGCCATGGAGCAATACAGAAGTTGGGATTTCCCTACCTTATTACAGATTAACAAGGTTTTTTGCAGGAACACTTCTAAGCAATAGGTCACAGGCTGTGTTAGGTTTGCTGAATGTTTGCAAATATGAGTTATAGTCCTAGTCAGTGCACTGAGCTAGTTGTGTGGGGTGGCAGTCTCATGCTTCAAGCCATGCTTTGAAGCAGCTTGTGCAAGGGGCTGATGCGATTGCTGACCCTGGCACCGTATGTTATAATTTAAAAGAATTGATACTGGTTCTGGCTCTGCCTTTGCCTTTCATGAGCAGCTAGCAGTTTAAATTTTAAGAGCTCCAGTGTGCCAGCATTTTGTTTCTTGCTTTACTTTTCTACCTCCCATCAAGCAAGCTTCATCATTTTCTTCATCGTTTGCTGCCGGGTCCTGCCATCACCGTGGCCTCACAACCACCCCCTGTACAGCCAGAGTCTGGCAGAGCTGGCCCGTGACAGCCCTTCAGCCCCCTCAGCTTTGGTGCTTTGTGGATTGTCTCTCTGTATGGATGAGTAGCACAGAGCCTCATCCGGACAAAAGCACAGAATAAATAGCAGTGGTCAAATGGGTGGAACAAAAGTGACAGTGGTGGAGGGTCACAGGAAAGGGTTCTTCTCCTCTCTGAGCTTTGCATCCATTTTGATGGAGGAGAGATCGATTTTGAAATGAAGTTTCAAAGCACCAAGTCTTCAGAAGGACTGCTGGTAACAGATTATTTTCCTTTTGATGTTAGTAGATTAATTAAGCTGCTGAAATCTAAAGTGAAGGGTAAAGTCAAGCCTACCCTCAGCAGAAAGCGTGAGCTGGCAAGTATGTAATGGGTACTTTTCTCCCACCTTTCAATTGCAATTTGGCCTTCCTTTCTTAGAGTGAGGATGTGCAGGCTGTTCTTCCAGGAGACCCAGCAGGCGCGTGCTGGAGCCAGAGCCGGGCACGTCTCCCAGTGCTCTGCCAGGTACAAACCCCTGTGAGCACCCTTCCTCCTCTGGAGAGAAGTGGAGGGACAACCCGTCCCGGAGGGACATAAGGGGATGGGAAGGGCTGGTGTGGGCGCAGAAAAGCCCCGACTTCCACCCACACACCCTCCCACCTCCAGGCACCTGAAGCAAATCCCGTAAGAATGGCAAGGTTGCGAGGGGCTGAGAGCGTGGGGCTTAGCTAATACCCTCAGGGATAAGGATAACTGACGCATTCACACAAAGAAATTCTTTAAAGTTCACCGGTTGCAAAATGGATCATATATTAACGTTTCGGTATGTTTATTAAATACTTAACAATGTCATTTTTTTGGAGGACTGTCCTAGCGTTGCTATCTTTTTGCTTGTGCTTTAGTTACCATTTTAAACAACTACAAAACAGTGACATGTGGCGGTGAAGATTTCCTAAGCATCCCAAAGCAATATATGTGTGTGATATATGACATCCTTCCATAAATCCCAAATTTACACAGTATGCTAATGCTTGATTCCATAATTTCTTTTAAAAATGATTATACCCTGCTGCTAAGAGCAAAGGCATACTAAAATCAGTTTTCTATGCTTTTCCAACAATGAAATGCAAGCCAGCACACCACATAACCAATACTTACCATATGTTAGAAGATAATCCAGTAGGCTTCAGACACTGACATGATTTGCTTAAATAAAAATCCCGTTTTTTAAGGCAGTAACAACAGCCCACCATTTTTATTATTCCTTTAGTGACCTACTACAGGAACACTAATATCAAATATAAATATTTTTATTGTAAATCAGCCTAATCTATTTTCATTGCCTTTAATGTGGGATGGCACTGGCTTAGTTGCTGGGCTAGAGGAGAAAGAGCTGCCATTAAATCATTGCGTTGTTCGGAGAAATTCTCAAAACCAGAAAATACTCATCAGATCAAAAGAAGCCTAAAGAGCAGCTTCAAGATTTCTCTGGTATACTGGAGATGAGATGAAACAGCTCAGTTTGGTATTAAAATAATTAAATATAGTCTAGAAAAACATCTATAAAATATTTTTGTTGAGCACTGGTGTCTCTTAAGTGCATTTCATTGCTTTCCCGTTCTGTACCAAATGAGACTTAATTTTTAGCACATGCTTAAGTGTTTGCAAATTTGGGGGTCTAAGGAAAGAAAATGTGAAGTGCAATTTTTATAGTGAAAGGAATGAATGCATCTGACAGGTTAAGATTAAGGCTCTATGCACTAATGTGGCATCTTTCATTGTTGCAGAATGATAAGAAAATAGAAAAATTGCATGTAGAAAGTAGAAGGTAGCAAATACATGAATTCTCTTTCTTTCAGTCTCACCAGGGAAAACATACTTGATCTCAAGTACTGCTTGAAGGTAGAAAATATATTTTTTTTAAAGCTGAGATACTTCCAATTTTTCCCAAATCATTAGGACATCAGAGCTGAACTCTTGGCCCCACTGAAGTCAGCAATAGATGAAAATACAGATCTAAGATAAATTTATAACTATTATCACTAGACCATTTCTCTCACATCAGACTTTTAAATACTGTTATAATTTCAAGTTGTGCAACAACATGATCCTTAGTAAAATGTATTTGCACCTGTGAGGCAGTGATTTATATTTCCTTTTAATGCAAAAATTGTGTCATAAATCACAGCTTGCTGGATCTATTAACAGCCCAGTTTCTCCAGCTAGATGTATCTGAATTTCTGGTGCCCTTTTTCTCAGACCAGACTATTCCAGCTGGAGTAGTGGCTAGTTTTATTGAGTAATGGACTGAGCAAAACCAGTAGTTATGGGGATACAAGGAGTATTCCCAATGGGAGCATTTGGCAGTATATAGAAATATTTGTAATAGGAGGACCTGGCGTGTTTCCAGCATCTGCAAAAAATGTAGACTCCTCCTTTACTCCCAAAATATGCAAAGGGTTTAGAGCCGAGAACAGAGAAATGTGGGAACTCCACAACTTGACACATTGATCTGCTCCCAAATTGCCCACAACTGCGTACGTGCTTTGGAACACCCTCTGCAAACCCCAGCATTTGGTTGAGTGTTCGTTAGTCCTTTCCCTAATTAATAACAGAGTGAATTATTTCGCTTATTATGCAGTTAGGTATTTATTGGGCCAGATCCTCAGCTGGGGTTAATCAGCATAACTATTGATCTTGACAGAACTTCCCCAATTATATCAGTTGTAGTTCTGGATATTCGACATTTTGTCATTTTTTTTCAATAATACAATAGAAATTAAAAAACTGAAAGTATATGATTGAATATTTATAGGTAAATTAAATTCAGAATTTTGATAAGTGCAATAAATCATGCACAGAAATTAATTTTGGACTAGGTTTTGCAGGAACAAGTCAGGATTCATTCTTTTAGCTGCTGGGATACTTTTGTGAAAACATATTCAAAATTGCTGAGAGGAATCTATCGTGGCATAATCCTATTGAAATTAATAGTTACACTATACAGCACTAACTAGCCAACTTTTTTTTTTTTTTTTTGACATTTGGAAAATATCACAGGTTATCTCAACCTTCTGTTCAGTCAAAGCTCACATGTTCATTTTGTTGTAACCTACTTTAGAGACAAATCAAGCATATCCTTTTCCTTAGTATTGAAAATTAGATTGCACTAATTATTTATAACCTTGGGTTATAAATGTGCACCTTGGGAAAAAGGGCCAGCAGAGGACACAGAAAATGATGTGACTGCCCAATGGTAGGAATATTACCTTTGAGAAAATATAAAGGGATGGTAATCTTAACAAAATTTATGAGCTGCAAACATGGATGGCACGTTCAGAACATTCAAACGTGTAATCCCTGTTGCAGTAAACCCCAAATCCTGCCCTGTAGAAATGCAGGCTGTGAGCACATTTTGAATTAATGAATGAACCCACGCACGGAGATGTACTAGAATTTAGGAAAGATTTTAAAGCATACTAGGATTCCTAACTCACTTATTAAATCAAATCATCTAAATGCATTTAAAGATTGCCCTTTTGCACTATTTACTGAAGGATTCACACAACTGTAGGCTAAACCTTCACTTAGCTATGCAAAGTTAGTTATGTTCTTGTGAAAGTGTTGGGGAATTTTGGCTTGAGAATAGTATTTTGCAATAATTGTCATATTTCTTTTTCCAGTTCCTTCAGTGAGGATGGGAGGAGCCTTGGGATGGTCAGGGCTGTCTGAGAGGAGAGGGAGTTCCACATGCACTGTGCAAAAGAGTGAGGCTGTTGGGCAGCACCTCAACTTGCACTATTCTATGCCAATGTCTATGACAGTGCCACCTTCCAAAACGTGATTTTTTTACACCTGAACCCAAGTGTGTCCCCCACAGTTACCTGCATGGTGCTGTCCCAGGTGAGGCTGATCAGCCACAAAGACTGAGAGGCACACTGCCAGCAAACTCCTGTCCCCGAGGTTCAGTCATGTGAGGACTTGCTGTCCCAGCTGCTTTTAATGAGGGCTGCATGGCTAAGGCTCAGTCTGCTCTGCTTTGTGCAGGACCAAGAATTATTCTAGCAACAAGAGAATTGGCTCAGAAAGTTGTAAATTAGAGTTGATTGGATAAATATTGCCTCTTTCCCAACCCATAAGCAAGATGAAGCACTTGGTCCTAATATGGAAGCTATAAAATTGATTTTAATGTGTAGTGTAGGCCAGTGGTCAAGAGTGTAAAACTACACCAATAAAATAAACTCAGATTGTAGGAGGTTTGAATAAACTTGCAACATGATGCATATCAAATGTGTCATATAACACTTGCCCCTTATTTTCCTGCTTGTACCGTGATATTTATACTTGTTTCACAAACAGATAAACTGAATTACCTAGCTATAAAGCACGTTGTATAAATACTGATTTCTCCTGGTATTTGTGGGTTGTGGTCCTGCAGTTCATTGCATGGTCGACTGCTGGAAAAGTTATTCCTGGAGGATTTCAGTGGGGCTTTCTCTGTACAAAAATGGCAGTTTCTGGGGCTTTCCAGACACGTGAAATAAAGTGTGCTTTGTACAGGGGCATCGCTTAACCCAACTACATGGCACTTCAGTACCAATATGGAAATACCCTGCAATCACCTATCTGTAGGAGGCTTCTTCTCTGCTTCTTCAGTCCTGACTGCCCTATAGAAAAGTTGAAATACATTCACTCAGTAGATTTTAGCCCTCAGTCCAACTGCAGTGGTCAGTTATATTCACTTTAATCTCTGTGAGAGAAGTTGGACATAGAGCAACTCCTGAAGGGCAACAGAAACATCTACAAGAGAAGAAACTCCTCTTTGCCAAGACAGAAATTCCTTGAGAGTTAGCTCAAGGATTTGTCTACCTGTACAGTGCTTTGTTAGCAGACAGTCCTCAAGTAGGCTCGCTGTACATTGGCAAAAGTGTATTTTGTCAGCACATCTTCTGCTGCTTCCCCAAGGAGGAAAAAAATGCTGACAGAAGGACATTAATTGACAGAAGGAATGCTTGACCTTGTAATCTCACCAAAATTACAGCTCCTGTCTGACAGAGATACAGCAACTAAAAAGTAAATTTTGAGCTGCTACTGGAAGTAAGAAACCTATCAAAACTTATCTTCCCTCCCAAGAACAAAGTGCATCTCCTGCTTAGTCACTGTTGGTGTATACCCTCAACTCTGCATAGTTGCCATTTTAGAACCAGAGAAAAGTGCAACCCCCAAAGCCCACCCTTCAGAGAGCTCTTTCCTTGTGAGAGAAATTCACTGAGCTGCCATGAATCATCTTCCAGTCTGCACCACACAAAGCTCCATGAATGGTGCGAGATGGGCTGCAGGAAGATTTATACAGAGAACCTGAGGTAGTGCTGCAGAAACCCAGAATAATAATAACTTTTCTCTTTGAGGCATCTGTGGTGAAACAGATCTTAAGCACAAAGTAATTTAATTTCTTCAACTTAAATTGTGTTAATACATCCATGAAAACGTGTCTGACCCTTCTAGGCTGGGGCTGATGCACAGCAACCCTGGATGAGTTTAGTTCAACCAGCCCTTGCTCAACAGCAAACTTTCTCAAGGAAGAAAACAGCTCGCTCTCTTTCCTCCAGAAAACCTTGTCCTCTCGTGTTTCTTTTCCTACCTGTCACTACATGAAAGCTCCATCCTGGCTGTAAGCTCTGACACAGCTTTCTCATTAAGCCCCATAGACGGCTGCGCAGCCACAGAAAGGCTCTTCATACTTCTGTCACATGAGGAACGAAACTGCTAAGTATGGTAGCCACACTTCAGTTGGCATGCTTTGAACATGTGATTGCCATCATTTCGCAAAAAGCCAGGCAATCAGCAGGAGTTCTAATCATTACTAGATAGTTTATTTTCACACTATTTTTCATATAGTACGTTATTTTGGAATTCGTATCGCTGAATGGGTTAGTAAAGATTAAATTAGACAATGTAATGATAATCAGGACATTGTGCTGACTGTAGAAGAAGTAATTTGATTCTCTGAGGATTTGACAAGGGAGAGGGAACAAGAGTTTGAAGTTTTAACTGTCTCTGAGATTTGAAGAGGATGGCATTAAACACTAAAAGAAGGGTACTGCGCAAGGTATAACCAGCTGTGAGGTAATTAATTGAAAAAGAAAAGTTTTGAAAATTAAAATTGAAAACAGTGGTTTTATTTTTTTAATTAAAAAAGTTAATGTTACATTAGACACTTTTAATTACGTATGAAAACAGAGACAGTTGAGGTTGATTTAAAAGTCCGCATAGAGGGTAAAACTGAAAGTAGCAAAAAGTAAAAAAAACCCCAAAAAAAACCAACAGCCAAAACAAATAGGATTAATAAATGAGAAGGGGAAAAAGCCCTAGAGAAGGAATTAATACACCTCTGTTTCAGCATTAGCGCTTTCAAGGGAGCTCTGGCTGCCTGTCAGAGCCCCACTGGAATCAATGGGTTACTGTATGGGTGTGGATATCAACCAGTTCTGTGCAGTTTGCAGGCTCTTGGCTAAGATGTGAAGCTATCATCACCTTAACCACTGTGCTTGTATGCTATATCACATTTCCCCATCTGGATTCTGTTTTTTTGTCTCTTAAACCAGCAGCCTCCTTGGAGCAGGGACTGTCTCTTCTGAATATTCAGCACTTAGCACAGTGTAACCTTGATCCCAACTACAATTTAGAAGAGTAACAAATATTTTTTATGGTATAGAGCGTAAAGATTTTCAAAACAAAGCGGAATTTAATCACCAAAAATGCTGGACTGGCCTAATCAAATCTGGGAGTTATTTTAATAATTCTGTCTCGATATTTACAGGTTCAGCAAGTATTTGACTTACATCAAATCCAAATGTTTCAAAAATGGTTTTTGTGGTGCATGAAAATTTTAATATAATTACTCACTATGTATAGCTCAACTGATCTCCTCTCCTTCAAAGAGATTTTAGCCAGTCAGTCGTGGGGTAGAGACGCTGCTGTGTGAATTCAATCTCTCACAGAAAGCTGGCGGGGAGGATGAGCCCCCTCTGTGTGGGGTTCACGCTCATCTTATCACTGCTGCAGCTTATGGTGCCACGAGTGAATGTTGCAGAAAGCCAGAGAGGACTTGCAAGCACTTCACTTTCCCCAAAGCTGCAAAGAGGGGTTAGTTTGGGGATCCTGGAGATCTGAGGTAACAAAGTCTATTAGAGATTTAGAGAATTTAGGACAGGCATCTTTTGAGCCCTCTCTGCTGGTACAAAGCCACTCCTAAACATTAGTTATTTTTGAACATTTTGGCCTAAGCTTGCCACAGATGTTGACAGAGTGGGACACACCTACAGCTCATTGTATGAATTTAGATATCTCAGTAGAAATATTGTGTTGGCAATAGTGACATTTACAGTGCCTTTATACCCTGGATAATGCCACTGCTCTTTGGTGCTGAACATTCCCCATCAACGTACATCAGAGAACTGAGGTCTTTTTGGAAACTAGTGGGGACGTTTAGTTAGGAGTTGTAATGGGTAAAAGTGAGAGCACCCCTGTGACTTTTAAATATGGAGCAGTCAGCTTACACGAGTCCTGAAATTCATATTAATTTCACAATAACAACTACATTTTTTCATTTGGAAGTCAACAAGAAAAAATCAACTGAATCAACAGGAAAAAAAAATATTAAAAATTCTTATCACAAAACTACCTCTGCTGCTTTTATGGCTTTACCGAATCCATAAATTTAAGAACCAGCAGTTCCTAAGAAATCAGGCATGGGAAGTCCATTCTGAACGATGACAGACCCGAAGTTCTCAGAGTGACCAGGCAGTAGCTGTGTCTGGGAGGTTCAATTGTGACTTTCTCTGCCCAGCAGCCTCACTGTTTTGACATACAGCTGTACTAATACTGCCATCACCATTCTCTTTCTCCCTGCAGCTGGAGAAAGGCACAAACTAGATCTGCTTTGATTTAATACATAAATATCAGTTTTTAAGGTGCTTCATTCACATGGGCACAATACATAATGACTCAACAACGTAAAAATTATGAGATTATGATTTGTGTCATTCAAGACACAGTACACAGGTAATCCTAGAAAGCTGGAGACTGACAAAAAACATATGGGTAACTCTTAAAACTGTTCACTATTAACAAGAGAAACATGGTAAGCCACTGGGGAAACTTGACTGAATTTACATTTTTGTAGAGTTGTTGAAGACGTGTATCTGGACATATTGAAGCAAAACCTTACACATACAGCCAGTATATTCACATACATTGGGTAAAATTTTCAAATACCTAGGATTAAAATTTAGCCCTAAACTGATATTAAGTTTCCTAATTATGCATGGTTGTGGACTCTGTACTCATAACTCTCTGCTGAAGTCAGAGCTTCCAGTTGGGCACTGCCTGTGAATAATCAAGCCATTTTATTTAGGTGCCTAAATTTGGATGTGATAGTTTAATGCTGTAGATACCTATAGTGATGTTTGTTTTATTTGCATGTTTCTCTGTTTGAAATGTTAAGTATTCTGACTTATGTTGTGATGATATGGCTTTTACTTTTAAAACTTATTTGAAGAGATCAGTAGAAGCAATAGGTGTAAAAAAGGCAATTTAAAAGCTCTGGCCAAGCTGGGGTTTACTTGCAGGGAGCTGTATTTTTTTTTTCCTGACTCTAGTCATACCTGAAATAGTGTAAGCAGTGACCTCCAGTACAACCTGTACTTCAATTAGTCAAAGACTGATTTGTCTAATGGTACAATAACAGGGGAAAAAATCTTAATAGTAATCTTAATAATCTTAATGAGTCTACCTACAGACTGCACTTTGCACTTTGACTTCACTTGTCATTTTCACAGCCAAGGCTCAGAAGCCACAGGCCACACTGTCCAAACCATATTTTGCTGCATCTGGGAACCCAAAGCCTCTCTCTTTTCATTTTCCTGGAGTCGATTCGCATTCACTGTGGTCCCCACGTGAGGAGCAGAAGCTGATGATGGCTGAGTTGTGGCAGGAAGCACAATCAGCTCTGCGAGTGCTAATAGGCAGGAGGCAGCAGGGCAGGCTGGCTGGGAGAGGCTGGCCCCTGGTGAAAGCCCTGCACAGCCACCAAGGGAGGTCCTGCTGGAAAATGAAGCTTTTATATGTTGAAAAAATAAATTATTGACAGCTGGTTTATAGAAGGATGTGTTATTGCTCCATGAGACCCAACAAAGGTCAGGAAAAATGTGGATGGTTCAGTCCTTCTGTAGCAACTGTAAAAGCCTGGTGTGCCTGGGGCTGCTGTGTTGGCATGACAGAAAGGGAATTTTTGCCCCTATTCTTCCTTGTTAATATTCTTTTGCTGCCATGCAAACCCAGAGTGCTGCTGTAGGCATTGTGGAGCAGGGAGAGGGGCACAGAGAGCTCCTGTGGCCACTGGCATTCCTGGAGCCAGGAGCATCAGTCTCTGCCCAGAGCAGTCTCTGTTTTCTCTGAGGTTTACAGAGATGCACAGGGGTTCAAAAGGGTGAAAAACAGGCATGACAGTGTCTCCAAGTTGACACTGTGAGTAGCAGACCTGCCCTGTGCATCACAGAACACGAACCAAGGCTTGTCCAAACACTGGAGAGGGAAGCAGGGTGAATATTCTTTAGGGTACAGATGACACTAATGTGAGTATTTTTTGTGTGAGAGAGCTGATGGGACTGTCTTATTTTTGAAATTTCTGAATTTGTAATGAGAAATTAAAATCCTCATTTTCTTGTAAAACCAGATTGAGCCCATACACTTTTTCACATTGGATACAGGTGAAGTTTTGTAAAATTGAGCTCCCCATTTAATTGTCTAGCTCTCCATATTAAGATATCTTTTTTTTTTTGGCTATTACACAAACATTCAGGTAGATTTATATTAGGTGCATTATAAAAAGTGGGGATAGGTAGCAAAGATTATATTGATGTACATAAGACAGAAGACAACAACACATGGAGAAAAAAGATATATGACTAGCTGGAAGCATTGCAAGCTAACACTTTGCTAACTTGCCACATGTGTACATCGCATAAGCAGCTGAAAATATTTAATAGTGAAGGCTCACACATCTAGAGTGCATTCGGTTTGGGGGAAGCATATGCAGCTGTTACAGATTTAAGTAGTATTTTCTTTTCCCGTTGGTGACACTGAAGCAAAAAAGTACCTATAGCTAAAAGATTATATGTTAAAGACAGGCTATAAAGAGGCATGACGTGGAAGTAAAAATAAGTATTAGGAAGAGGAAAATACTGCATTCTCTGAAAGTGCAGACATGGACTTTAAATACAGATAAGCCTCTCCTTTCTCTTTCCCTGAGACTTCCTTTGTTTAAGGACTTGCTTTGAATGACTTTCCAAAATAGGCTACTAGCACAAAATTTAATTTGCACTATTAGGAGGACACACAAATGATATTTTGTGCAGCAAAACTTTAAAATGTGCTATGTCTCTGGTGATTTTTTTTTTTTTTATAATTTTAATAATGATGGTTAAAGAACAAATGTTGCTACTTATAATGCTTCCAGTATCCTCAGAGATTGCTTACTATAGTCTTTTCATTTCCCATACAATCAGAATCTAGTTTAATTATATAAAAGCATCCTCCATAAAAAGTAGTGCAAAATGCTTTGCAGAGAGAGATAAAGAAAAGAGGGAATGTTTTAAGCAGATTGCCACGCTGACTCTCAAGGAGGCGAAAAACAATCTCTGAGGACAGACTACCACAAACATAAGTAAATCAGAAATTAAGAAGAAATAGCAGCAAAATGACTTTTGAAACATAGATCGAGTTTAGGAGCCACAGAAGAAGGAAAAAAGGAAGGGAGAAGAATGGAAAGGAAATGAGTTGTGTAACAACAAAAAAAGGAAAGGAAATTGGAAAGTTTTCAGATGAGATTTAAGAACAAAGACATTTCCGGGAGAGGGAGATAAGGCAGCAGCACAGAAAGGGGAAGAACGTCCATGTGGTGTGGGAAATCACAAAAGAAAGAGTGGCTTAGCTTATAGCCAACCAACCAAGGATTTGGAAAACCTGGATACTGCTGTCTGGGTGCCTTTTGTCTCTCTGGACTTTCCTACCTATGAAATGGAAAACAGGTAAAGTGATGAGGGATGAGGGTCTCAAGAGACTTCTGTGAGAAAAGCCTTGGAGGGGCTATGGAGCAGTTGCCTAAAAGTAAGATATGGCCTGTTGATCTTCCCTGGTGAGATACAAATGTTCAAGTGCTCTTTATAGGTGATAGGTAAATTATTTTGTAGCAAATTACAAGTACAGGAAGGAGCTATGACTAAGCCAACATACAACAGAGGGGAGAACAAGCAGAACTGTGATATTTAGAGTAGATATAATGATGAAAAAAATATAATTAAGAATAAGAAGACCCAGGGAGTGAATAGGGAACAATGAATTTTAATGAAGATAAAAGCTTTCTTCAAGGGAGTTGGATAGATAACTTTTGTTGTAACTGGAGGAAAAGGATCCCAGAAACACTGAGCCAAATATAGCCTTGTGTTATGCCAGCTTTTACCATTTTTCCCCATCACATTTATTCCAAAGAGAAATACAATCCTCCCACAGAGAGGGTTTGAGGTGGAGGTGCCTCTCAGGTTGGCCAGAGTTGGCTGAACCAGAAGGGTGAAGAGGGGAAGGGACCCATCTGAGACAGGCAGGAGTTTTGTTCCTCCTCTCACGGGGAGCAAATGATGAGGAGCAAATGTGAAGCAATGATTTGCTCTTTCACAATCCTACTCCATACTTTGTGAACTTTTACACACGCCTTACTTCTCTTGAAGTGTTTATTTTATTTCCTGCTTTACATCTTACTGTAGCTAAAAACTTGAAGGGAATCACATTTAAGAGCGGAGTCCGTCAAATGTGGAGATGAGAGAAGGAGAAATGGGGCAGTTATCTCTGTGCCACTGCTCCATCCACACTCTTTGAATAAGCCTGCACAATGACACTTGAATGAAAGCCTAAGTAAATTCTGGTTGATAACTGCATGGAACAAATGTGGAACAAAGAAGCTATGTTCTACTCTTTATATGTTGGAAGAATGAACTTGTTGCTGCTTGATCAGTTCCTTGTCCTTCACTAGTACTTGAGTTCCTCTTTTTGCTGAGAGAGCATGCAACTTTGCAGCACAGGGTTGTGTTATATTTCCTGACCTTTGACACTTTTTTTCCCCCAGAGATTTAAAGGAGTTAATATGGGAAGCAGTTTTTGTCTCACTTTGGCTTTTAAATAGCAGACTCTATTTATTTCTCATTCAGCAAGCCTCAATTATTTGTTTGTAAAAAATCATTTGGTAACGGGTTTAATTCATCCTTCATGTAACTACACTGGAAAACAATAACGTTACACAAGAGATGAATTTAACAAATATATAACTCTTGTAGGGACAAAAGGAATTCTTTCTAGAGCTGTGTGAAAGGTTTATTACACATGCCTGATTTAGTGTATTTCTACAAATTTCAATGTTAGAGCTCATTTGCCTTTCTTCAAAAGTACTTAATCTGAAACCAGGCCCAAACATCGAACCATCACTTTTTGGTTTTTAAGAAAAAGTGATTTGATTATACTTCTGCTGAGGTTGTATAATTCTTGCCTGCCCCTGGCAAGGACTGCCTTCAATGTTTGCAGTGTGACACAAAGTTGGGCAAATCCCCGCAGCTGCACAGCAAGAGCAGAACTCACGTCAAGCTGCCAAACTCCAGCCTCTCAGGGGCTGGGGGAAGTGGTGGTGCTGGAGGGGAGATGGAGAGCAGGCAGGGCAGTGTGGCCCCTGTGCCTGTTCTGGTGTTCTGCTCTTTACCATGGTGTCTGCCACGACAACCCACTGATGTGTGAAGCAATGTCAGCCCCACCTCTAGCATGCTGCTCTTTCTCTCCTCCTCCCCAGGGGTGGAGCACACAGAGGCAAACATCTTCTTTTGGACAGGTTTTTGATTGTTTCAGCTGCATGCACCCACACACGCCTCTGATACTACGTGCAGTGCAGAGTCTCCCTAAATTCATCTCGTGTCTGTACCCAAGCCCTGCAGCGAGTGCAGTGTGTTTGATTTGTGTTCTGAGGAATGCCATGCCTTGGAGAGAGTGATAACCCATGACTCAGGACCCAGGATTCCTAATCCTGGCTGTGCTGCCAACCTGCTGCATGGACCTGGGCAAATCACTTGACCCAGATTCCCAAAGACAGATAAGTACCTAAGACCTTTAAATAGTGATGTCCAGGACAGGTTTATCTGGGGTGGTGGATGAAACTTACAGGCAGTCCTACAATGGGGCTGCAACTGGGTGACTGGGCAGCCTTCTGCCCTACTTTTAAATCTGTATCTTTTCTTCACCTACATTCACTGTTTCAGCTCCATCCAAATGCTGAGATAATGCATTTTGCAAGGAGCACCAACATTCTACCGTGTTTATGGAACAAAAAAAAACCATGGAAAACTCATCTGTGGTTGGTGGTCTGTGAGCCTGCAGTGAGAGTTTTAAATTTGGTGCCCCACTGCCGTGAGAACCTGGGGTTTGAACCTTCGTGTGCCTGTATTCAGAGTATGTGTAAGACAGAGATTTAAGGAGCATGGAGGCAGAGAAGGGGGAGTTACCTGGCTCATTTGGTAGTTAGAAAACCAGTCTGGGGTGGTGAAAATGCAAATTCAAGTCTCTAATCCAAGCCAGGTATGCCAGGGATTATTTGGCTACAAATCCCAGAAAGCATCTGATCCAGTAAACTACCAGAAACTCTGCAAAATACCTGTTTATTTTATTTTTTTTTTTGGAATTGCAGGGTAGAAGGAAAATCAAGGATGGTAACTGAGTCATGGATGAGTATTTTTTTCCTAGAGTCCATTGAGGCACCAGGACAGAATGAACATACCCAAACCCCACCCTCTAGCCTGGGCACTTCAGGGCTGTGATGTCTTACATGTCTCTGAAGAACCACCTGTGTGTTCTTCTAGGCTTCTTTTTTTTCTTTTTTTTCNTTTTGTGTTTTTTTTTTTTTTTTTTTTCTTTTTTTTTTTTTTTTTTTTGTCTCATAAAGGCCAGGGATATTCCAGGGCATTATTTGCATGTGTGGAGGTGACCCTGGACACAGCAGAGCGTGACCTTGGGCCTTTCTGCCACAGCAGGCAACACTTATAACATTTGCATGGAAGCTTCAGGAGAGGCACGAGGGGCACAAGGATGCCAGGCTCCTTGGAAAATCACAGGAAGAACGTCTGGATGGTGCACAAAATAAGCACTCGTGCCATTCAGTTCTGGCCGTGCCCTGAGAAACGTGACAGAATTGTGAGGGGCCTCTGTTTCTCGTGGTCAAAACGATGAAAGGGTTCAGAGCTCTTCAATGGCCCGGAGAAACCTGGTACTGTGCAAGATGGAGTCCAGGTTCAGAAGAAATAAAAAATGTATTTTATGAGTAGATCTGGAAGGAGAACAGCTGACTGCCTCTTCCAGCCAGGGTTTTATACGTGGTCGTAGGGTATCTGGGAATCCATGAATCCACGCTGACATCTGCACACTTAGAATCATGATGCTGCAGGCCCTAAGTATATATTTAGATGGCATCTACAAACCTTGCAGAAAAACATTAAATCAGCAAAATGAAAAAATAAAAAAAATAAAAAACCAAACAAAAACGAGACATAAAAATGAGCTGGCTACTCTAAAACACAGATACAGTAATTATTTCAGTCTTTTGCTTAGGGGTGTACCAACTGTTTACAATTTACTGTTTGGCAAGCTGGGTGTTCTCATTTCCCTCATGGTTCAGGAGTCAAAAACATATGCTACCTTTAGTAATGAACTCTTCCAAGATTTGAAACTATCCATATTCATGTCACAAGAAATGTTTACACAAGAGCAAAATGCTCCAACATCAAAATAAATCAGTACCATCTCAGAGTTTATATTTCCATATGCTTCTTTGGCATAATAAAACAGGCAAAGGGCTGCTGTTGTAAAATGGAGTTTAATTAAAAACAAAAGAAAAAAAAAACTTTATCAGAAATCACGGGCATCCAAAAATCATGTGGAATAATGCATAGATTCAGCATATTCCAAAGATTTATCATCTATCAATAGAAACAAGAAAATGCAATATAATCATATCCTCTATACACCTTGCATATTTTCCATATTATGTGCATAAATTATACATTCATTTTCATAATTATGGTAACATTCTAGTTTTCACATAAACTGCTATTACTCCTGGGTACCAGTAAGTTTACATCTACCAAGGCTACACGCTAATTACATTTTCTTTTTATAATGTTATCTATTTATCACATTTAGTTTCTTAATGGAAATTAATAGACTAGGTCTCTGCAGTTAAAAAAAAAAATAAAAAATCTGAGGTAATAGTGTTTTAGGTATGTTTCAGCTTTCATGTTATTCAAACTTAGAGGGCTTTGAGTGTTTGATTGGTGATTATGGTGTATAAAACAAGTTATAAAACCAATGTCCAGGACGTGGTTGGGAAGGAGTTAATGATTTCCTTTTTGCTAGAGGAGGTCCACAGCTGCCTGAACTGAGTGCAGGGATTTTCAGGGTAGCCAGCTGTGGGGATTTAATTGATTCACCCACCAGTCTATAAAGGGGGGGGTACCACAGGGTGACTAAATCCTGCTGTGATTAAGGGAGGAGGAGGTAATTTAGGGTGGGTATTGTAGCCTTGAGAAGACCTAAGCAGGAATGGCTAGATGGCTAAATACTTAATATTATTTTCTTCTGAATGTCAAGGGAAGAAATGAAGAATCTCTGTTTTTTTGTTTTGTTGTCTTTTTTTAAATAATTTTTTTATTTAAAATTATATTTATGCATGCTTGAGAAAAAGAGCTCTCTTTCTATTTTTTCTAGTACTTTATTTTTCCACCTTTTAATGGTGCTCTGCAATACTCTCATACTCTTGGATCTAAAGTTAGGGCAGCAAGAAAGCTTGAGCTGAAGGGGTGTCAGTGGATGGGAGATGTGCCTCAGCCCATTGCAGCAGATGAAGATGGGTGTGACAGGAGTGAGGAATAATCCCACGGTGTGTGGGATGCTGGAGGAAATCTCCTTGTCTATATATACAGGAGGGTGAGATCTTAAGCAGTCTTGGCTTTCAGACCTGCAGTGAACCTGTTTGCTGCCCAGCTGAGTGCAGCAGAAGGATTGTTTCTTTTCCCTGGACACTTGACTGCTTTTAATAGCAGGGTTTATCAAGGCCTGCCTTATCCTCTGGGTGGGTTTCCCTTCTTTTTCTCTGTCACAGAATGAGAGTGTTTTCAGAAATCTGCAACTTGTTCTACAGGACAGCAGTGGTATTGTAACACTCTGTCCTGTAAGAAGCAGCTTTGATTCTATTTTGATTTGATCCTCAGTGCATTTTTTTTCCTTTCTCACCTGTAGTGAGAGAGGAAGTTTCCTCCCTCACCTCCATCTGCCTTGAGGTTTCTTAGGTTTAAGCATGGTAATTTACCTGAGGAAACAGGCTTTATTCAGGGTAAGAAATTCTACATAAATGTAAAACATTAATATTTAGCAGCACCCTATTTTGAGCATTGCAATACCTTTAGTTGTAACATATTCTATTTCTAACCTGATTTAGAAATAGTTGATCTATTTCAAGCATTATTTACACCCACTTACTCCTCCTCCGGCAGTAACTGTGCTGTAGCTGAAATGTGAATCCAGAGGGAGGGTACCACAGACTTCATTCAGCAGTGTCTATCTGAAGAATAGCAGTTAAAATTTGTCTAGTGCCTCAATCTAGCAATTATACATTGTTGTTTTTTTTTTCCCTTATACAGATAATAAGGGTCTCTGGGATGCTTTGCCCAAGTCTAGAAAAGAGCCATGAGCTTCACCTGCTTGCTCTTCAAGGCATTCACAGAGCTTCCATGGCTTCCAGTTAGCACACCCCTTCAGGAGGGCAGGCGTGCTCCCAAATCTTACTGGAGTGCAGGATGTGTGTGCATCTTCCCTGTGCAACGTACACACTCCAAAACTTTCCTAAGTATTGCTGTATAAAAGTTGCCTTTCATTGGCATTTTGAGACCTTTCACAAGGGATTTTTGTAGATCCCTGCTTCTATAGACACAATGTGTTGACTGAGGATATTGTCATGGTTGAAGTGTTCTCAGACCACTTTCCCCCTAAGATTTGAAAAGCTCACTTATCTTTTGCCCTCATTAAGGTCAGCTACTGCCTATGAAATACCTTATGTATTCAGAATGCTCAGCGAAGTGTTAATCATTGACACAGGAGATGTTCCAAGTCTTGTGAGTGCTGTATGTTAGCCAGAGTCTCATCAGCCCATGAAATCTGCGCCAGATCCTCTGGCTATAATTTAGTGCTGGATTATTCTTTATAAATCCCTGATCGGGTGCTCTGCTGTTGTGTGCAGCAAGAAAGGAGATGGTGCTTGTTCACTTAAGTGGCAAACAGAACACTGAGAAGTGATGTGGCTGTTGATGGCAGCCTATGCTTTCTTTATTGGCCAAGATTTTCAAAAGGTCACTGATGGCACTGTCTTCCACTGCAGTCTCCCAGGAATGTTTGAGGACACAGGGCAGGCAGAGACTCAGAACCTCCCTCGCAGCTCTTCAGCTTTCCCTCAAAGCCAAGGGATTGTTCACCTACATTCAGTGTGTTTCTGAATGATCCCAGGAATAACCTATTATAGAACGGAGAGAGTGCCACTCAGCCTTAAACTGTGTAAAACCCAAATTGGATCTAACACACAGGAATGGTTTAGATAAGCAGTCTTGTACATGTGAGATTATCTCTAAACCGACTTCTATTCACTTTGCCTCCTGCTATTAAGATCTCAGTCGCCCTTGGATCATAGCAGAGCCCAATGAAAAATCACCCTCTTTCCTCTCTTCCTTTGTGGTAATGCGTTTTCAAGACATAGCATTGCTCAGAAACATGAAGTGTGTCCTGAGTATTTTTTTTTGTAATGCTCAGGAATCGTTAATTTCTTAAGAGCAACTGCAGTAGTTCAGACGAGGGCTTGTCCAACATTTCTGTTCTTCTAACAGTGGCCAGAATTGGTTGTCAAGGGAAGATTATACAGCATGCTCAAGGCAAATGTGTAAAATCTGTCCACTGAGTATTTTTCTGGCTTTCAACTATTCTGGCTCAGGGACTTGAAGACCACTGTGGCTTTTCTGTTTACTAACCCTCTCCAGCTCTCTTTTAAACTGCTTATTAAGCTTGCCCTTGAAACCAGGAAAGTTTTGTTTCTGCCACATTGCTTGGAAAGGCTTTACATAATTTTGCTACATGTGAATGAAGAAATGTTTGTCTTGAATCTGGATCAACTGGCTTCCTTTGGCCACCGTGTCCCGTACTGAAAAGAGTAAAGAGCGATTCATCTCTATCTCATGGTTGTTGTGGACCTTCATAATTTTTCCCCAAGCCATCTCTTCTCCAGGATGAAAAGTATTAGCTGGATGAGTCATCCCTTGGATAGAAGCTATTTACTTTTATTGCTCTTTGCATCTTTTCTGGTTCTAAGACATTTCTCCAGGTGGAGGTCTTATAATTAACCGTAGTTTACAAAAATGTAGGAGAAGCACGGATTTGTACAATGAAAGAATAGATGTTTTTGTCATTGTTATTGTTATTTTCTGTTCCTTCTCTGTGAATGACCTTAGTGTTACCAAATATCTGAGTGACATTTTCATGGTGCTATCATAATGTCAAGAATTCCTCTCCAAGTGATGTTGACTACCTCAAAACCAATGCTTTTATAGACACAGAGCAAGCACTGTTTTCTCCCACAAATATTAATTCACCTAATCTGCATATTAGTAATGCAGCACCCTCAGTTATTGGCTTCTTTTTCCTGAAGAATTTTCTTGACATTATTTCTCTGACTTTCATTTTCATCATATTTTGAGTTCTGTAGTTTCCATGATTCTCTTAAACTGTATATCAAACCCAGTTCTCACAAACAGACAAACCCCCCAAATATCTTTCTGCAGCATACATTTAAGCCTTTTTTATAAGTTTTGAAAAGAAGTATTGTATAGAAATAATTCAGTGGGAAAGAATCGGTTGGTGCTCAGGAGCTGGAACAGATTTTCTGTGTAAAAGTGGCAACATTTAAGAAAAATCATGAGGGAAGAAGCATTAGGAAGAGTGGTGTGAGAAGAGCACAGCCAGCAGGAGGTTTACTATGAGGAAAGGAGAGCTGACACACAGGAAGGACTGGTAGTTTGGTGCCTTGAAGTGAAGATGAAATACCAGAATACGATACAAAAGGTGAAGGGGAAGCCATTGAAGGAACTTGAAAAGGAGTTTGTATGCTAAGAAATGGGGAAAGATGATGTAATACCTCTTGATTTCACCTGGAAGGAAACAGAGCCAGGATAATTTTTCAGGTAATTTCCTAGTGTTGCAAAGCACAGACAAGAGTACAAAAATGCAGCACACTAAAGCAGTGCCTCATTGTGTGGGGCCCTTGAGAGCTACTGTGACAACTGCTGCTGAAAGGTTGGATGGCTTTGGCTTTGGCTGCGGACATCTGAAGAGATCTGCTAGAAAACACAGAGATTCCAGAATGTCCTTCCAATAAGCTGGACGCTATTGGAGAGGGCAGGAAACATCTGACTGGTTTTGAGGGAGTAGTAGCAAGCTGTCATCTGTATTCCTCATGCTGAGGGTAGATCAGAACCAGGACTCATCTTCATCACTCATGAAAAGAGCCCCGTGGAAGATGCTCTCTCTTCCTGTCTCTGCATTCCCCAGGACAGGCCTCCCTGACTTCAATCATATCCTTTGTGATGCTTGGCTCCAATCCTGGATATGTGGACGTTGTCTTAGCACTCGTTCTCATTTGATGACTCCTACTTATGCTTTCAGTTAGGAAATTTAGAGAGTATTTGAGATTCTCAGCTAGTGTACATTGATGTAGACCTGTAAGCTTGTCATCTTTATCATACCCGCATCTTGGTTCCTCTATTAGAGGAAGTGGGAATGATGAAACCACCTGTAAAATGCTTTGATGAAAAATGCTTGCAAGAAGTGAGTATTTTATTATTTTGACAACTTTTTCCAGCTGATAATATCCATGAGCATTTCAGTATGTTTCACTTCACCTATTCAAAATGGGGAGAGATCTGGGGTATGAGGAAGGAAGAAGCAATTTATTACTAAATCTGGTCATTCCTCCTTAATAATGATGTACAAAGGACTGGACTTTTTGACAAAGTATGACTGGAGAAAAGACATGTTTTCACCAGATGCATAGAACATAAACCAAGGTATTGTTAAGATATTTGTCAAGAGATAATTTGGGATACTAAGCATGTATTTAGGGTGCTTGCTTTTTGTTTGAGGATTTTTTTTCTCCCTGAGAAGAGAATAAAATACCTTTAGGACCACTTAACTATGTTTAAAAGGATTTCAGACAATATTAAGACCGTATTTGAATTATCAAGTTCATACTTCTCCAGCCTTAAATGTTATACCAGGTAGTGAGGCAGGAATTTATAGGAATATAATGTTTTCTATTTACATTTTGATTAAACTTTGGAATAAAAAAAAATTATTTTAGGGAATTCTTTTAATTTCTTTTGAAAAGTACAAAAGAAAGATTTTTTTTTTTTAAACAGACAGTGTTGTGTTATAACTCTCACTGCAATAGATTGATTTTATTGGCTATTCAGTACTCCAAACATCAAACCACTTTATTCTGATCTTCTGTAATCTTACTTCCAGAAACGGAACAGAGAAATTACTAGAGCTTTACATTTAAAATAAAACATCAACAGATAAAGTGCATGAATAATTGTGAATGTGGCGAAAAGCAAATCAAGCTGAGGATTGAGAATATTTAATAAAATGCTGAAAGCCTGCAACTCATGCATGCTGCATAACTGCACATGTAGTTATGTTTCTGCACTGACTGGCACAGTGTTTATATATTTGGCTGCCTTTAGAAAGCATGTGAGGCATTAGGTCTTAACCTTATCACAGTTATTTTAATGATGATGTTTTTATGTTTAATTTAGCTGTAAATCATGTTAGCGGAGTTTTGACTGCTATGTCAGAGAGCTTAAAGACTGAGCTCAAGTTATTTCAAAAGCTAAGAATTTTGCCTAGCCTGTGATGTTTAGTCAATATGATCCACTCAAGTGTGGAGCTGTCAGAGAGGACACAGAGGATGGTGCTTAATCTGCTCGGGTTTGAAGGGAAGTTGGACTCTGAGTATGAAGTTCAATTTTTGATCTATCTCGGCTACTGTTAAATAGCCAATTTATGGATTTGTTAAGGGCATTAAGGGAGTCACAATGGCCTACAAAACACCGTGCCATGCCATAGTACATTTTCTAGTCAGATATCCGTGGAGTGTTTGTTTACTTTTGCTGGATGGGAAATGATTGTTTCAGTTTAGTTTATTCACTCTGGTGTCTCATACAGCGCTGGGTAAATACTTCAAAAACCACACTGGCAAATGTTGGTTCAGATGACTCCTGCAAGCCCATGTAAGCAATCATGAGGCTTTCTGTTTGCTTTCTTTTCCACAGGCATTCACACATTCAGTTTCTGAGTAGTCCAAGAAATATAAATTTAGAATGACTCTGTAGTTTTTGCTGGAGCATTCTTGCAGATCCAAAGTCACCCTCTGCCTTCCTTTCCCTGCTGATGTGCCCTCTATCATGTGTAAAAGATCACCTCCCTCTCTGATTCCCCATGCAAATTAAAAATAAAAATCTTCCTGGGGAACCCTGAAGAGTTTATGGTCAAGGCGATGACCAGACTGAGGTGAACCTCTGGTAATGTTATTTTCCCTTTTATTTTTTTGCCTCATAGATCATGAATATGCAAGTCTGTGCACCAGGCAATGAAATAAGATCGTGTGGAGGACATTGGTGGCATTGCTCGTGCAGGAAAAGCCCGTTTAGATGGTTGTTTGGGAATGTGCTTTATGTGGGAAAGGTTCGGATTTAAATCAGTTTCCCTGACATGCTATTCACACAATGTTCCAGGAGAAAGGGAAGCAAAACCATCATGGTATCTTTAAAAAATCCCAAAAAAACCAAAACCAAACAAACAAAACCCCATAAAAAACCACCTATATATACGTAGTTTTTGTAACAATTGTCTAAAAGGTCTTGCATTTAAGAATAAATGAGTCAAGAAATGTAATGAGCCTAGGTTTGGGTTTTTTTTTTTTCCTTGATTGGTTGGTTTGTTTCCTTCACCCAGCCTGCTCTGAGCCTTTTGAAAGTGACCTATGGGTCAGCAAAACTTCACACAGCACATTCAGGCAGTGTTTTCATCAAATCTTAGAGCTTGCTGAAAATTCGGTCTGGAAAATAATTTCACTGAATTTTGGGCCAGCTGTATTTTCACCAGTGAAAGCCATTGGTTTATGGAGCCTCCAAGGACCTCTACCTACAGCAAACCTTTGGCAAAGGCAGGTAAGGTTTGTGAACCCTCCAAGGTTCATAAACCATTACACTCCTATCAGTAGCTAAAGTTACATGTGGGTGGATTCAGTGGTGGTGGACTGTGCACACACACACAGGGTCTGAAAAATTCTTGCTTCTGCCATGCTGACATTAAAGGGTTTTTAACTGAGAGGAAATGAAATATTTGTTTTCATTTTGATTCATGAAAGTACTTGCAAGATTTTAAAATGAATCTTGAAATTGCTGTTAAGTTGTCCTATTTCCTGGATCTGTAAGGATCTTTAATTTAAATTCTTAAAAGTTACGTGATATTGTCTAGGAAAAAAATTGCACGTGATCTTAATCTCCAGGTGTGTCTTTTCCAGGGAGGAACTGGTAGAACATTTACAGTAATTAACATATTTTCTGTCTTCTCATTTTGTTAATGATATCTCTTTGAAGGCTGTGCAGTAATTATTGCCCACAGAGGTACGCACTCTGAAATAAATTAATGACCAGTGACCAATAATGATTATAGATGTAATCATCCATTGTGGAGCACAGGCTAAAATAGAAACTAGGAACAGTGTTGGAAACAAAAATAAACTGCACCGTTAAGCACTGCTAAAATGATTTTAGAAATTGATCAAAAAAGTATAGAGTAACTTATTTTCTAATCATATGCTAATTTTACTAATTTTTCTATCTTTTTTTTTATTTCTAAAACATCTCCTCAACAGACTGATACAGTAATAAGTAAAAAGCTCATGCAACACCAGCTACGTATTTTTGGTGAAACCTGTTTTAGTGATATAAGTTTATTAAGTGTTCTTATTTGACAGATGAAATTTCAAACCAGAATTAGAACTTAAATTTAATTTCATATAAGTATGAGTTTGAAAATCCCAACCCCTTACTTTTTTGGCTTGTTAAAAAGTACTGCAGATGAAAAAGATCTCCTGCCTGTGCCTGTTCAATTTTGAACAGATATTTGCACACAGAATTAAAAGGTTTAAAGGTGGAGAGTCTCCAGTGGACTAATATGTTCCTAACATTCAAAGAAAGCATAAAGCATACACCCAATTTTCTTAAAAAATAATATTTAATAAAGCAAGGTTTTGCTTTTTGTTGAAGGCAGCAATTTATTTTTAAAATAGAGTTTTAAAAAAATCCAGTGACAATTTAAAAAAAAACCAAACCCTACAGTGATTGAGAGCATGATTCTTTTTCAAACAACACAGTTTAGAAGCCTCGTTGAAATTCAATAATTTGGCTGTTCACCAGTAGGAAATAGACATCTTAAACATCTTAAATATTTGACCCTTTGGCCTTGGAAAGCACATTTTCACTTTAGCAAACCCTAATATGTTCAGGGTGGTTTGGATTAACATCTGCAATGTCCTTACCTGTCTTTAGGCATCTTGGGTTAAAGAAATACAGCTTTAGAAAAGCAGCTCACCTGGAGGAGTTCTGTACTTTGCACCATACAGCAATAGGCAGTGTAAAAGGGGCCCTTTTCTTAAATATTCAGTGTTCTCTTCTTTGAAACCATGAGTTTTTGAGGTATGTGTGAAAGAAGAGATGAATACCCATTGAATTTTGACCCGAGCCCTTTATGTTCTTAAATTTACCCAAATTGATGGATTTAGCTGCATTTGAGCACTAGTGAAGATATGCTATCTCACAGTGGGTTAGATTCTGATTTTTTCCCTGAGTTAATGCCAGCATAAATAGAAAACATGCACTGCAAGTGAGCAATATGGGATAGGGGGACTCTATAAAATCCAAATGTGCCTAGAAGCTGCCACAGCTCCATTATCTGAAGTGGTTATGTCATCTTACACCAGCAGAAAACTCAGCCCCTCTACGTTTGATTCCTAAATCTCACCTTACATCAGATGTTCAAAGGTTCAGATGAATAAGATACGTCTCTGTACGGTGTGTTTTAAATTAAAAGCTAGTGAAAAGCATGTCTCTCGATTTCTGGATGACAGTCTTGGAAAATGTGTTTCAACTGGCTCTTCCTATTTGCCTCCACCCTCACCTAGAAAGCAGCATCCAGCAATGTCAGAGCTGATACACTCCACAAAACCAGCAAGCTCTCCTTGCTGCTTCTTCCCTGGCTTCTTTGGGGTGCTGAGAGGTGGCTTTGAAAGGGCAGCGTGTACAGGGCAGGAATATTTCTTCAGGGTACGGGAGGTTGTTCTCTCGTTTGAAGGAAACCAAGGCTTCCAACTGATTTTAATTTTATTTTTAATGTTCATGGGAACCAGTCTTACATGCCTGACTGAATTCAGAGTTTGGATTTTTGGCAGGTTTTTATTTGAGCCCAGCTTGGCTGTTTTTCAAAATGTCCAGATTGCTCATATTAAATCTGAATAAGCACTACCCACTAGTTTAATCAGAGTCATCTGGTATACCTCTAATTAGTGTTAGTTAAAGTTGAAATTCTTAACACAAAACGCAGCATTTTTGGGATGTATTTTGTAAACGCCTCATTGTAAAAATTATAGGAGAGAAAATATCTTTTGCAATATTATTCAAAAATTGGAATACATGAATTATGATGACAATAACCAAATGGTAACAAACTAAAGCTGAGTTCCCAAAAAATACCATCTTTATCCATTTAGGCATGCATACACATATAGAGTATTTTTGATATAAATGAACTGTAGTTGTTGTTCCTGCTAATACAATAATTGACTGTAACTGAATATTGTGCACAAACCAGTAAAACATGTACACATCTGGGAGTATTTCAGCGATTAAATAAGCATGTGACACTGTGGGTTCAGATGTAAATTGTTTCCTGGTCTTAACCCATTGCAATAAATGATATGTAAACAAAGTGTTATAAAAGTATCTTTCTGTTTGAATTCCATCTGTTTTGCCTGTGCCAGGAAGAGACCATTACTGCATTACTGTAAGTTGTCAAAAATGAGGCTTGAAAATTATTATACTTGTGAGGTTACTGGCTCCTAAAGAATCAAGGCCCCCTACAAATCTAATTTTTTTGTTTGTTTGTTTGTATTATGATTTATACCTATATGGTGCTTGTTTATGTGGAATTCTTCCCTGATTTTTGCCTTTGAAGATGTTTTAACTTCTATTATGTCAAGGCATAGACCAGCTAAAACAGCAAGCCCTGCAGTTTGATTGCTTTAAAAAGTGCTCCCCAAATCAGCGAGGCTAGATTTGACTTTGAGTTTTCAGATGTTTCTTCTAAATCTTATGTTTTGTAGACGAGCTATTGTTTTTACATTTGTAATGTAACAATAGTGCAAAAAGCATCTGTTTTCTCAGATTTATGTCTTCAGAGGTTCTTGTTTCTCAATCATGCTTCAATTGATACTCTGGACAGAGAAATATAATTTATAGTCTTTTTTTTTTTTTCTTCTTTTGACACATTTCAGCTTCACTCTTAAAAGATTCAATGGATCGTGATTACAGAGTTGGTTTTTTTTTCCAAGGGCATCTGTTCTTAGCCACAGCTGAGGATGGGGCCCACTGAGCTGACTGGAAGGATCCACCTAGAATTTGTTGAATTAAGTCCTTGCACCTGGATATAATTGTCATGCTGCTGTGCTGGGGTTTTCTTAAGCTACTGGTAAAACAAATTAGCTCAATTTAAAGTGGCATCCAGTAGGGAAGCAACAACTCACCTCATATAATGTTTTTCAAATAATTATTTTTCTATTGCCAGTTTTGCTTCATGAATATTTTCCTAAAGGCAGAATGAATTGTTAGACATTAAAATAAAATAAAAAAAAAAAAAAAGTTAAACAGGAGAAGGAAAAGAATCATTCTATTCTGTGTATCTGCTGAGTTACAAGTATTAGAGTGCTATGAGATTATTGATTTTGTATGACTGTCTTTTAGATAAATATGTGTATAAATAATATATAATTTACATTAAAAGGAAGGAAACAGCAGACAAAATGCATTTAAAAATGCAGTATCACAGCACCACCTTTAGCCTTCCAAAACTTCCAAAGTCTCTGCACACTCTTCATGTATTTTTAGTGCCAGATTTAGCACTGTAATGGTGTAACCACTGCTACATTTGGGAAAGATTCATGCAAGTTTGTTTTGTTGAACAGTAGACAAAGGTAGCCGTTTATGTCTGACATGGGAATTTGTATAAATACCATGGGATCTCATTTCCTTATGTATTTTAGAGCTGTTTGAACTTGGCAACAAAATTCACAAGCTTCCTGGAAGGTCCACAAAGGTTCATCGCCTCAGTTGGACTTGCAGTGGCAGGACTTCACATGAATGCCTGGAATGTGCATCTGTGTTAGCTTCAGCTTTTTATAATATTCCCCAAATGTAGACTCTGGGGGGAAAACAATGAAAAATCACCTCTGCAGCTGAGCATTTCAGGATGACTTCCGAAATGGAAGAGAGAATGCATTTTACTGGTGCTCCAAATATTGCTGTTCTTTTATTGGTGGGTGATGTGGTGATTTGGAGAAGGGAAGGGTGTGCTCACTAAGCACAGAGGGTGCTTTTGGATGTGCCTCTGGAATAATCCCAGATTCAGCTATGGCCAAAGATGCTGCTCTTTTGACCTGCTCATGTCACGGTGGATACCAGCTTAAATTGCTAAAATGCTTCTCAGTTGGCTAAAAAACCAAACCAAAACAAACATGGACTAAGCTCCTTCTTGTTTTTAAATTCTGAAGTAAATTCAAGAATATAAAAGGAATTTTGGCCATCCCGTTGAATACTGTGGCAGAAATAGAGATGTACATATTTATTGTGAACCATTCTCTAAGCTACGCTCTCTTTCAACACTGGGCACACTCAAACGCACCAGGAATGTGAATTAGGGAAGCAGTTCTTTTCTAAAGGATGGAAAAATGTCCAGAGATCAACATTAAATGTAGAAGCTGCTGCCAGTCCTTCAGCAGCGCTGTGAATCTCAGGTTTTGGAGAGTGTACGTGTACAGTGGCAGGGGCAAGCAGGGGCATTCCTGTGGCTCTCAAGGACAGTTTAACTCATGCAAGCATCAGCTGAAGGTGATCTGTGTGTGTCCAGAAGGTGAAGGTGATCTGTGTGTTACCTGCAGAGCCGCTGTGGCCCTGAGGCCAGTGGGGAAGTGCTAAATTCAGACTGTCCTGCACGAAGGCAACTTTCAAATAGCAGCTCATTCCCAACTCGAGACAGTTTAAGGCTGTATGGCAGTTGGTTGCTTTTAAATCGCCTCTTTTATTAAAAGAATAATATATTTTTAAGCCCCTGAGTCCGATTCTAGCTTGCAGTGCAGCCAGCCCAGCAGTGTAAGAGGCGCTCTTCCACGGCACGGATTTGCCACAGTGCTCCATCAGGCTCTGCACAGACCTGGGGGGCAGAAAATTCCCGGAGCAAAGGGGCCAGCACATAAAACAACACTGAGTTATTACCCCTCTTCTGTGGAGGAGCAGGCCATGGGAGAGAGCTACCATACCCGAACCCATTGTGCTGCTGCACACCCGCAGCAAAGTTTTTGTTCCAACTGACACGGCCCTGAATCATGCATACGAGTGGGCAAGCAAGTTGCTTTCATGTAATATTCCTTTTTATAAATTAATTTCTCATGAGGTTCAGGGGAAAGGAAAAAATCCTTCAGTCTTCCCTCAGAGAAGAGGTTGTAAGAGTTGGTGTGGCTGGTGTAAAGGTTGCCTCGAATCCTTTCTGCGCTCCCTCTCCTGTGCTGGCTTCCAGGGAGGAGAAAGTAGGAAAAATCAGTGACAAACTGAGTTTAGTGGGTTTTTTTTTTCATTGTGTGATGATAATCCTGGGACTACACTTAGACAGAAACTTCCAGTGGGAAATTAAGCTAAACTGAAAAGCATAACAAAACCCAAATGATCTAGACTGCAAGAATTCCTCCAGTGTTTTGTTCTTTAATGCTTATTAATAGAGGCAATACCAAACCCTTTTCGTTATAGTGTGGATTTTTGTTTAGCAAACTCCATGCCACATCTTCTAATTTAATTACTGAACTCACAATGTGGATAAATGTACAGACATGACTAATAGCATTCTCTTATAATTTTATTACAGAGTAATAGACATGGTTTTTAGCACAGATTTTTTTTTCTTCTGTTACAGAATGTTTGTAATATAAATGAACTCTCACATCTTGCCCTCTTTTTCTATTTATCCCCTTTTTATTTCTTTTTAGATTTGATTAATGCAAAAATGTGAATGATGTGTGCTCCTAATTTGGGTCATCTGCATGCAATTCAAAGGAAAAAGGTGATTTTTTTTTTTTTTTAAATTTCCTGTCAAGTAATTGGGAAAGGTGTAGAAAAAAGTGGATTTATGCATAAAACAGAAAACTTCAGGTGAAAGAACAGATCTCTTTTATCCTCATAGAAAGAACCCATCTTCAATAATTAACAGTCAGACTATCCCCCCAGTTTCCTCATGACATCTGAGAACTGCTGCACTTCTTGAACCAATAGCTGCTATACAGCAACCAGCATCAATCCTGAATGAAAAAAAAAAAAAAAAAAAAATTTCCCAACCTCTGGGGAAAGGGCCAANAAAAAATTGTCCCAACTGCTGGTGAATGGCACACAGTGGGTTTCCCATTGAACTGTGCTGCGAAACAATGCTGCACATTGGTAAATCACCGTGTGTGCCTTTCAGTTCTTATGCATATCCCATACTGGACAGCTTCCATTCACTCATGGCACCCACTGCAAACAAATGTAAGTATGCATCAGAGATGAAAGTGAAAATGCATATGTTAAACCCCAAATGGAAGCAGAAGAGTGTAATATATACATAGTTGCTTAGCAACAAACATGTTTTGGCCACAGGAATGGTGACATCAGTCAGAGGAGCGAGAGGGAAGCAGCTCTGCCCTCCTTGTCTCTCTCCCTAGAAGCTTCAGAAAGGCCTTTTCTTATTTCTTTCAGAGCAGGAGGGCCAGGGCTCTTGTAGGAGTTTGTTTACGCTGTCGATGCCGCAGCCTGTAGGACAGCGGGGCTGGCAGCAGGGAAATCTGTTTTCCCCCTGGGTGTCTGCTGCAGTGGTGCAGGCCCTCCCGTGCAGGCAGGTGCCTCCACCCTCGCTGCACGGCTCCTGCAGAGCCCCTCTCCACCAAAACACCCCAAGAGGAGGAACGAGATCTGGCAATACAAACCGCTGCAAATGGAAAACATCTTTGGCACCACTCTCTCTGCCTTTGACCCTATCGTGTCTTTCATGCTCCCATCATGGGTCTCTAATGTGACCCTTTCAAGCTTCTAGAAGGTTTTATTTTACTGATATTTCACATTTACTGGGCTCTGAGTTTTTTCAGCAAAGCAAGAAATGCTGATTTCTGTAAATCCCACACTGTCTGTGGCTTGTAGTAGACAGGAATCAATTCATTCCTCTCGTTTCAGGTGGTTTGAATATCTCTTGTCTCTTTTCCCCCTTTCTGCACCATCCTGCCCTCTGCAGTGGGAGGAAAAGGCGGTGATGCTGGCTCCAGTGATGTGCAAGGGGCTCCTGCAGACACGAGTGCACCTCACACACGTGTGCCCCGTGTTTTCAGCAGCCTGGCTGCTCCACTGGCCACAACACCCTGCATGCATAGAGAAACTGCATCTCGGGGTTCAAATCCATCTGCCACTTTGGTTTGCTGCAGACACATATCTGTACACACTATTATTGCGTGTTTCCTTTTAATTCAGGGTAATTAATATGCTCGTTGGATCCCCAGTGGGGGAAAGAACATACCAGGCATGCATTTCTCTTTGCAAAGAAGGCTTTCTTGGCCATGTGAGAGATGTGTAGGAACATAGGATATATTGAAGAACTCAAATTAAAATAATGAATGAAAGCAGGCTTAAAGGACAATTGTGGTAATACAACATATTTATTTCCATTCACAGGGCTTCTATGTAGATAGTTTTGTTTTCTCCCATTTCCAGTGAATTCACAGAGCCCCTTTTTCTCACACACTAGCACATATCAAACTGACAAGGTATAAGCAATAATATACCACTTACCAGCAGGTAAGTTTTGGGACAAAAGTGTGATATTCTGAAAATATGGCAGAATTTGGGAAAAGGTGTGGTGGTACCTCTGGCCAGAAAGGCAAACAAGACCATTCTGGCAGGGTGGATCAAAACAGAAGGGAAAGACAAAAGACTGCAAAACAGAAAAAAAAGCATGCCATTGATTCTTTCTGAAGAGCTAGAATATTTTCTTCTCTTGAAATGCCAAGAAAAAACATGTCCTCAGCAAAGGGTAGAGTGAATTCTGGTCTCCATTTTCCATCTGTGACTTTAAGCAGTACTCCTAGCATGGCTTTCAGCCTCAGTGGCAGTCCTGAGTGGTCTACAGCAACTAACAGATGGGTCACAAGTTCATGGCTGGCTCCTCAGTTTTCCCACAGGTGAAACCAGGCTCCCATGTCTAAATTTTGTGAAGTGGGCAGCTTGAGCAATGAACTAAAATTGGTTGCCAGAAGTTGGCCCCAAGAAATTCTCCTACCATGTTACTGTGCTTTCCCCCACCCCGTATGTAAACTCTTCTTTTTTAATTTGTGAAATGAATGACTCTACAGCTGAAAGATAATTAAACTAGAAACCAAAATAGATGTTTTAGAGGCCTGTTAGATTGCTGGTGTTTTAAATGGGAATAATAAAAATTTTTAATGGTAATTGTTGTCATTGACTAACACGAGATTTTACAATTGACATTAATTACTGAACTCTGATTTTTTTCCTCAACATATACATTTTAGTTTGTATCTCTGGGACTCTGCTCTTGAAACTGCAAATTGGTTGTCAAGAGTTGGCTTTCTTAGAACTATAATTTAAAATTTTCCTAATGGGATTATTCTCTTATAATTAACCATGTAGACGGGCAGGTAGTTTCCTTTTAAAAGGATCCTTGTTAAGGAAAGATTAAGACTCTATCCATGCTTTTAGTAATTGTGTTGGGAAGCTCTAATAATGGAAAACATATCAAAAGTTGTTGTTATTAGTGAGTTCACATTTCTAAAAGAAAAGTTTGAGTTTGAAGAGCAATAGCAAGAGAAAAGATGGGATGGAGGCATGCAAGTTGAGAGTATGGGTCAGCTTTCATGAGCCAGTGACACTTTCATGTCACTTGGAGTCATGGGGATATTCTTAGCAGCTCTCCTGGTCCAGTGACATGATTGGGGAACTTGGCTTTAAGCAAGACTTCTGAGACTGTTTCACTATGCACACAAGCCTCATCAAGAATTATTAAATCGCTTATAGGAAGAGTTGCAAATACCTCAAATGGGTATTTTCCCGGTTGGAAAAATATATTTGGAGATCAGTTCCCAGTGAGACTGTTCAAATGGAAATCTGTACCAAGCAGGACCCTGTGATCTGTGCTCACTGATTAATGTCAGTAGTGTCCTGGGTGCAGGAGCCAACTGTACTCATTGCAACCACAAAGGATGTGAGCCTGGGAAAACTGCAGGTCTGTTTCATGGAAATCAGATTGGAGAAGTGATTAGAAAAAATGTTATTCATAATGGAGAGAAAATAAAAGATACTTACTGTATATACAGAGGAAAAGTTGGCTGCAGAATGGAGGGCAAAATATTTGATTCTAAAGGAAAATAATAGAGAAGTTAGGAGGGGTTCAAACCTGAGCCAAGTGGTCAGACCTAGAGAAATTGGAAAGATGAGGGCTGTTTACAGTGTACAGAAGGGAGCTTTAAAATCTTCAAATACCTGAAAAGGGTGGTAAAGAGAGGAAAGAAATTAATTAACTTTTTTCCCCTGAATTGATAAGAAAATATGAACTTAGATTACTCAGGGAAAAAATTAGGTTAGGCATTATGAAAGTCATAATTAAAGAACAGGTCAGATGGCATTGGGAAAATGTGTGCATTTCTACTGCTGAAGGACTTTACAAAGTTGTTAAATAAACAGCTGTCAAAAATAGCGCAGGTACAGTTGATTTTTGACCTCTTAAAATCTGTTTCCGCTCTGCTTTCTATTATTTTCTCCGAGTGGATTCTGCCTCTTGGACGTTTGTTGGTAAAGCCAGCAATCAAAATAATAATGTAGAAGCAGAGGCCTGTAAACAGAGAGGATCCGGTACGGTTTCCAGCCATGTCATTCAGCCTCTGGTGGAAAGTGCCAAGATATGTGCTTTGGAAGGCTCCTAGGGCACATAGCTGCATGTCAGCCTATTTCAATTAGCGTGTTGAAACGGCGGATTACACATCTCTATAAAAATTAAATTGGTCTCATCCCTGAAATTATAAAGAGCCTGGAAGGATGGAACCTTGAGCACCTCGGTTTCGGGGGCCCCCGGCAGGCGTTGTGCCGCAGTTTGGGCGGGCCCCGCTGCGGCCCGTCCTCTCCCAAGGCCTGCTCTCCCGCCGAGAGGGGTCACAGACACGGCGAGGCACGCACGGAGAGCAGCCCCTAACAGATGGCTTTCTGCTTGGAGTGCACAGTCGGCTGCTGAGATGTCAGGCAGCCCTGGGAGCCTCAGTTCTGCATCTCCTGAAGACAGGCCTGCTCTCTTAAGTGCCTGTATCCGGACTATCTGAATGCGCAATTTGGATGGATTTGGATTTGTACAGCTGCCCTCTCTGCAGTATCGAGCTTGGGGCACACTGTAACCCACTGTCATCCAGTGCCCCAGCTAGGAGCTCAGGTGAGGTTTCCTCGTGTGCTCAGGTCACTTCCCTCTTTTGAGTCTTCTTCCAACCCGCCTGTGTCTCATGCCCACAGCCAACACATCTGCCTGTCCCAAGCTCTCAGGGGTTCTGTCATGAGATCTAGATGAGACTGAAAAATTTCTCAGATTTTTTTTATTTCCTTAATGCACTTAAGGGTGCTGTCAGTGTCCCTGAAGCTTTTGGTCACCACCGTGGTCCCTTCTACCTGTGCTGTGGGTGGGTAGCAGCCCTGGGCAGGGCAGGGACTCAGCCCTTTGTGTATCTGTTCCCAAGGCAGCCGAGTCTTTCCTGGTGGCCCCTCTGTCCCCGCTGAGTCTGCAGTGGTGGGTGAGTGGGTCATGGACAGGTTCTGAGAGCCACAGAGCTCCATGTCCAGAGGGAGAACGACCTCCGACAGATCTTCCCACCCCGTGTTGCGTGGTGACTAATCCTGAGGAGAAAGCGAACGCAGGGAAATGATTGGGCAAAGTTCACACAGCTTCCCTGGGGAGGGAGCTCAGCCTTCCATGCGTGGATCCACGCTCTGTACATGGATACAGTGACATTTCTATCTCTCTAACATCTCCTCCTAAAACCGCTCCAGGATGTCTTGCTTGTCAGATGTGGGTGGATCTGCGTTGCATTTTTTGTGGACCGAGGCACAGAGTTCTTGGGAAATGGTCTCAGGGGTTGTTATTTCCATAACTCTCATTCTCCAGGGACTGGGGGAAGTGGGGACAGAGGAAGAATTGTGAGACTAGCTATTATAAAAAAGAAAAGAAAACCCAAACAAACTGCTGTCTCTGAAGCTGCATGCTTGAGCTCTAAAAGTACTGCCTTCTAGATGTCCACGAAAGTCACTGGCATTACCGTGTCACTGAATTTGTTGGCTCAGCTCTTAATTCTTTTCCTGGTGAGAAAGGCACTGAAAGGTGCCCCCCCAGCCGTCTCAGGGGATGCAAAGTGGTTTTGCACAGTGCCAAAGCGACTGCAGCATCAGGGAGGGCCCCCAGCCCCCAGAGCTCTTCAGATGCACTTTTAGGTGACAGCTGGGAATCACAAAAGCTGGACCTGCAGTTGGGTTCTCTCTGCTTACCCCTGTGCTGGGTTTTGACTGACAGGCAAGAAATAAAAAGCAAACATATTTTAGGAGGTGCAAAGGCAGAAGTGGCAGCAGACCTGAGGTTCAGGGGCTTTTCTGGACTGCAATTCAGTTTTCAAGAGAGGAGCACTGGTGGGATGGCAACAGATTGAGTTTCCCCCCGCCTGATATTTTTCTTTGCTTTTCTTTGCTTCTTTTTCACCAGGGGGAACATTCAGTGTGGGTACTTCTAAAAGGAAAGGTTTGGAGGCCCATCTCCTGGCCTCCAACAAAATAATTAGTATTTAAAAAAAAATTCCTGATAAATGAAACTTCTGCATTATTTAAGACAACATCGGTGTGCATGAAACAAAATTAATTTTAAATTGAACTGTTTTGAAACGAAAATGTTCTTTTTAGATAAGGCCAGAATAAAATGCTTTGAAACTTTTCGGCTTGGTTTGGTTTAGGAAGTGCAGTACAGCTGAAATGGACCTATTCCTTGAGAAGTTTTTTTATTTTGAAAAAGCAACTTTTACTTCTGAAAAGCACCGCCCGCCTCCAGTTAGAAGCCTGACAGCCCTGGTGGTTTGTGGTGGGGATTTTCTGAGGTGCATAAATATCTTGGGTAGTTATGAACACTTTACTCATGACCAGATTTATCATATTTAATGTCTTAAATATTGGTGGAACAACTCGTATTAAATCCTATGTACTATAATTTTTTCCTGATCAATTCCATATTTATAGCATTAATCATTTCTCTGCAGTTAATTAAGAGAATTGATGGCTCTCAGGCTTCCTTAAGCTGATTCTTTAAATAAATATATCAAACAAGATCTCCATTACCCAAATCAGACTCCGTCACAATAGCTGTACAGGGGCCAAAGAGACAGGAGCACAGATCCAGAGAGCATCCAGGGGGACTTGACAAACAAAAAAGTGATATTTCAAGCTTGTGTCTCAGTGGAGTGGGGAAATAATAGCAATATAATCAAGGGAGTGTTTGTGTAGCCCTTATGGTTTAAAAACCTTTTGCCTCAGCCACGCTAATACTCTGAAACAAGGATGCTGATTATTTGACCAATTGTTTGGCATGTGTTCCTAAACTGGTTTATAATTACCAAATTAATCTCTCTGAGGTATTAAAAGCCTATTTGCACAATCTTTGTAAGACTAAAAGGGAAGCGAAGCACTTTACCTGTGTTGATACAGAGCCCCGCAAATAGCAACTATTTGTTTTTGTAGCTGTTGTGGCTCTGGGAACAAGTAAATATAAACAGCAGGAAACACAAATACAGAGGCAGTGCAATTGGAGGCTGTCAGGAAGCAGTATGGTGGCTTCAGGAGCTGAATTCGGCTTGAAATAAGCTTTGTCTCAGTATGCGTAAGAGGCTTTGGCACTGTATCAGACCTCTGGGGAAGCCACTCAGCAGGGTGGGGATTACTATAGTTTGTGCTTCCCAATTCACAGCAAACTTGCTTCTCTGTCATAGCCGTGCATTAACTCTCTCTGTCCCACCTCGGCGCTTTCTTTCTGTGGGGTTTTCTTTTTGGCTTCCCAGACATGCGCCCGGCAGCGAGCGGAGCGCCGCGCGTCCGGCACAAAGGTGGAGGGTTCTGCCAGGCCGGGTGGTTCTCGGCACAAAGGTGGAGGATTCTGCCAGCCTGGATGGTTCTCGGCACAAAGGTGGAGGATTCTGCCAGCCTGGGTGGTTCTCCTCCTGTACTTGCTCTGACAATACCATCTAAAATGCAAATGAATTATGCCTGCGTGGAAGAGCTGGCAGTCAGGGTTGTGTAGGCTTGCTGCTGGCGTAAACTTCCTCCCGATGGGGATTTTTCTCCCCTCCCTCTGTGTGAACACATGGACTCCACTCTCTCTTTTGGAGGTCTCACAAGGGTTAATTCTCTCTTAGCTGTGGGAATATTTTTCGTTAGGAGCGACTGGATGGTTATTCCTAACACATGACTATCAAAGAGTCAGATTAGCTGAGGGGGAGGGGAAAGACTCCTGAGTTTGCACTTCCTGTCTCTTAATAAAGCTGAGATTCCAGAAGTATTTAATATCATTGTGGTTTACATAGGAAATTGTCTGAACACTCTTAGTAAGTAACTGAATATTATTCTGCTGCTATATTGGATACCGTTCGTCCACGGTCGTTTTTCTTTCAGTTATCTTAGATATCTAGAAAACGTTGTAAAAGCAGGATCTCGTTACGGTGCACAGCTAAGTGAGGAACTATAAAATACAGTTTTAAAAATTTAAATATCTAAAATGTATTGAGAAACGTGAGGTGCACCAGTACCAAAGAAACAACAGCAATTGTTTTATACGCGCTGCTAAGGCAATAAAATGTGGATTCCTTATGTAGGTCCAAATGTAGCAGCTGGATTTGGCTTTATGAACCATGAAAAATAGTTCCCATCTGGAAGTTGATGTTGAATAAAGATGCAACAGTAAGGCTGCATCTTACATGTAACATTTATACGTTTCCAACTAAATACAGCGCTAGCATTGGAGAGGAAAGAGTGAGGGAGAGGGAGATGGGAATATATAAATCAGAAGCCTCTGGCCAATATTTTAATGTGTATTCTCTAATTCAGGGGCCTCAGATTTTGGCTGCTGGGTTGAGTTTTTTAAACTGTTTTTTGTTTGGGTTTGTTTTGTTTTGTTTCTCAGAAAGAAAAATATCAATACCAATAGTCAACAGTGTACAAGCAGAAAAGGCATCACATTCGCTGCTTCAAAGATCATTGTCTTCATCTCCCTGTCAGATAATAAGAAAGTGATAATGTTACTATTCTCTGATATTCATTCCCCCAAGCCTCCCTACAGCCTTCCCACCTATCAAATTGGCATTTAAAAGTGCCTTCATGGGGCCTGCAAATCAGGAATTCTGTTTCAAAGTGGCTGGCCCCTTGCTCCCTACCTGCACCCTGCCATGAGCAATGTTTGCAACATGCAAATCCCTCATTTTCATATCCCAACCCCCCCAGTCATAAGATGCCCAGGAGATCCTACTTCGTCTCACACAAAAATATAAAGGTCGAGTTTAGAGACCTTTTTTACAAAATCTGGCCCCAGACAAAACTCTATTAATTCTTAAAAGATTTTGTCAGATTTGTGATGCCTTCAAATTTTTAAAATTCAAATTGCATACAAGCACTGTCCATGCTAAATACTTACACTGTAAATTAGGTTGTAAATTGTCATTAATAACATAAGGCAACAAAAAGTCAATAAAGGAATGAAGTTGGAACATTTTACTGGCTCTTTTTTGCTTCCTCGAGCAAGAATTATTTCTAATGCAAGATGAAGTGTTAGGAGACGTGATGATCCCCTTTTTGCCTAGAAGACATTGTGAGGTTTCTTTAACTGCAAGACTTTCATGGTGGCCCCAGTGCTGCAGTGCATCTGGCTGAAAAGATTTCCTGTATTTTTCTAAAAGGGTGCTGTTATTGTTCCTGCTGCTCTGCTTGTTTCCATGAGCCTTTAAAATGAAACCAGGTCCCACACCAATTTGTGAGGCAGGCATTTTAAATGTCGGGAAAACTTTAAAATCAAAGTTGGGTTTTGCAGGTATTCATTGTCATCGGGCCATGGGAATCTTGAAACACCCTAAATCCACATTTACCTTCCATCTGAAATAAGTAACTGATGCCTGCAAACTGTGCTCCTTTAACGTAGGAAATAAGAACCACACATGTTTAATATACTGACATGTGCAACACTCGCTTGGCACATGTGGCCCACTGATGTGAACATAGGCTTTCCTCAAGTTAGCTCTTCAAATCAGAAAGTAGCGTCACCCTTTCACCTCTTGATATCCTGAGATCCCACACCTACACTGCACCCTCCCACTTACCCAGCCTAGCACAAGAGCACCAGTATTGGAGGGAAAGAGGGAGGGGGTGATGGCAATGTGTCAGAGTCCTCACGGCAACATTTTAATGTGTGTTCTCTAATTTGGGAGTCTTGGGATTTGATTGCTTGTTTTGGTTTTGGTTTTGGTTTTTCTTGGTGTAGGATGACCCTACTGCCAACACTCAGCACTGCACAAGTAAAAGGCCTTGGAATGTCTTCTACCACATGCCTTCCTCCAAAGGCCATTGTCTTCATCTCCCTGCCAGTTAAATAAGAGTCATGTCCCCATTTTGTGCTATTAAACTCCTCAAGCATTCCTACAGCCTCTCTTTCCATTGAGTTCCTTGCTGGGGAAGGCTCTGGAGGTTTGTCCCAGGAAGGTGTGTGGCTGTGCAGGCACAAGAGAGGCCACAACCCCTTTGACAGAAATTGTGCCACAGCCTGAATGTCTGCCACAGCCCCTTTTGGAGAAGCTTCTGAAGCTGAACTGAATGTGTTTGACTCTAGCATCCATTTCCCATGCAGGGATCTTGGAGTTTCTGGCAGATACTTCTCAGGCTGGAATCCAGACAGAGAAAACACACTCCTTCGCTCCTCAAATTATTAGGAAAAGGCACTGTGTTTGCTGCTCCTTGGATCAGCATCCCTGACGGTGAGTGTGCTCTGAAAATGGCACATGGACCTGCTCCAAAGGACATTCCCAGTTGCAGGTTTCATGGGCTGGGTCTGCTGCCCGAAGCAAGAGCATGAGGGTGGCCCTGGGCTGGGCCAGCTCCTTTCTCCTCTGCCCAAAGCAGAGCAGAGGATAACCATTACCTGCTTTGTCTATGCCTTGAGCATACTCTGGATTCAGTACAAATACCACAAACATTCATTAACTTCCCTGCCCAGCCTCCATGAAAAAATCCCCAACCTGGAGCAAGTCTAAAGTGTTGGCTATGGCATACAGAGAGGTGCCTGCCTCTCTCCCTTGTATACAGGGATTTATAGTTTAAGTTAGTTTTATGTTTAAAATGGCATTAAAGAAATTAAATATCTAGGCTTTCAAGTCCCGGACCCATATTTATCTTTAAACTTACAGGGAAAAAAAAAAAAAAGAGATTTTTGCATGGAGGACATTTCTGCTCCCATTTGCAGAATCTCCAAGCCTTTTAATTGTTTGATTCACGTGCATGCAAATGCAGGGATTGTGCAAGCCTTGGCAGGCCATGCTCTGGAAGTTGCATCCACTGCTGAGCAGTTTAAGCAGCTAGGTTTCATGGAGTTTGGCAATCCCTTCCAAGAGTGCTGAATCTAGGCCAGGGTTTAGGATAGGCTTGTGTGGTGCTATTAGAAAGCATAGGTTGTGTGCAGTGAGCCTGGGAGCTGGAGAGCAGAGCTCCAGTCCTGCTTCTGTCCAGTGGCTTTAATAAAGAATGCCATTTATATTCATTACTGCAACCAAGTCCTGTCTCTAATCTATCGCAAGGGACACTACAGATCTATTATTTCTTTGTAGTCTCAAAATGCTCAGATGGTTTTTAACCTTATTAAATCTAAACCCCCTTAAATGTGCTTCTGAAGCAAAAGTTTTTAGCAATAAGCCTTCCAAAAGGTGCAAGATTTACAAAGCAGATTTATGGCTGTGTGGCGAGCTAAGTAACGTTTCTCTCAGCATATCATTTGCCAAAATGAGAGGAAATTCCCTACTTCAAGTGGAACAGGGTGCATTAGGAATGCGTATTGTGCTGGTAGATCAGGTTGTTAGCACTCTGAGGAGCAAGACAACAAAGTGTTAATCTGCCTAGATGATGTTCTGATGGTTTTGTTGCATTTCAGGAAATAATAAAACTTTGTTTGAATTACGGAATGCTTCAAAGTCCTCGGGATTTCACATTTACTGCATGAGAATAAAATTGGTCATAACCTCCCGGAGTATCTCTGGTTTTTAATAGAACCAAGAAGACAATTCTTTCAAAAGCTCAAACCACAGTCACATGTACTGTGGAACTGTGTGCTTGTTCCAAAGTGTGCAGGCACTGCCTTGGTGCTTACAGGTAGAGGACCAGCCAGGGTGTTTCAGAGCCATTGTGGCACATGGTGCAGCATCCTGGCACTTCACACAAAGAAAGGCACACAGGTGCAGAAATTGTAGGCATTGATGAGCCTGAAACCAAAAAAGGCAGATCTTCCTAGTCAGCTTAAGATTTTTTTTTTTTTCTGGTCAGAAATGATGTAAATAATCATTAGCTGAATGAGAACACTCAGTGTTGCTAAAATAATATGCTATCAGGTTTTTTGCTGTGTTGTGTAATAACTAAGCAGATTTTTGGCTACAGAAAGAGGAAATAGTGCACAGACTCGACTTTGATTTCAGCATTTGGTAAACAATATGATAATGCAGATGTTTGTTCATTTTTCATCTGCATTTTGGGACCACATGTTTTCAGTCAAGATTTGGAGACTTATTTTCTGAGTTAACTGTATTCTTTCAATTATGATTTTAGATAGAGCCAGCTGGAAACTAAGGGGGAACTGCCTAAGACCACCTTTGCACTAACAATAGTTAATTTTATTGTATCAGTAAGAGTATAGAATTAAAGGCCAATCAGTGGAGGAAAAAAATGGCCTTAGAACACCAGTGTCAGCATCTCAGAGGCAGGAATTCCCCTTTCTGTATTCTAGGAAAAAAGAGTTCTAGAATGGAGCCTTCTCCCAGCACCTGGCTGAGATAGGATGTGCATTCTGGCAATTTGGCTAAATATGCAAGCTGAAAAATGGGCAAGTCTACACCGTAAAATCCTGCAGCCAGATGCAACAGGAAAACAAATTTGTCTGCCTTTGGGCAGAGTGGTAAAAATGCATTTGAGGGATATCTTTTTCCCTAGACAGAGAAAGCAAGAGTTGGATGAGCATTTACTCCCTCTCTCTGTTTTGGACAATGGTGTCCAGGGTGACCAGGAAACACTTCAAGATAACATACAGGCGTTCCTCTGAAGGAATTTCTGTATGTTTTAAGGGCATTAGGTTCCTAAATTGGTGGATAATGATTTTATATCAAGGAATGTGTCTCCTAACCATGTGGTGCTACTGACAAGAAGTTGGTTTCATCGATATCTTCCAGTCGCTGACAATTCCAGGGAGAAGGGGTTTCCATGAATAACAGTGATTTATAATACAAATCCATTCAAAGTACATTATTTATATAGATTTTATATTAAGTGGAGATTTGGTAAATGCAATATAAACAAATTATTCAAATGGATGTATAATAAACTTTTATATAAATGGGAAGTGTTCCCAAAAATTAATTTACAGAAAGTTTGTGGTTAGGTCTGTATTTATTTGAGGCTCTTTTATGTATTTTCAAAGAACTAGGAGTTAAAATATCCACTATTCAAATTGTATTCTGGGCTATAAACTTTCAGCTTGGAAGCAGATCCATCTGGAGCGAAGTCTGTATCACTTGAGAGCGAATATTGTTCTAAATACGTATTGCCTTCAAAGCAATAGATATCACCCTGTAACTTTGGTTTGTTGATGACTTTGAAGAAAGAAGTCTCAGGGTGCATTTGCAAACTTGGCACTTGGCAGAAAAAGAATTGTGAAGGCACAAAACACTGTAGTGTCAGGGTCTTGGTCTCGTTTCAGGTGATATCCAAAATGCACGAGGGTTAAACTGCAGACTGCCAGAACGACTGATCAGTGGAAACCAAGGACACGGAATCGTGTGTGACTTGCAGAAAATCCAGGGATGCAGCCAGCTGCCTTCAAGCAGAAGTGGAAAGACAAGGTACGTGTCTCTACTGGTCACCCCCAGGGACAGCTTTAAGTTGGTCCCAGCTCCCCTCTGCTGGGGTCTGTGTTGCCCAGGTTTCAGGCAAGAAACCCCAAGAGACACAGGCTTTGCTGCGGGGATTCCCGGCTGTGGGAGCCCTTCAGGCACCAATACCTGTCTTCTTTCCTATATGGAAACTTAGGAAAGGGTTGAAACATATCTGAGGGAATTCTGCCAGATATTCATGTATCTACATTTTCTACTCACTCAAGGGGAGCAGTGGTAACCAATGTACTAAAAGTCTTCAAATGCTGACAAATACAATTTAGCTTTGAAGGCTGCCAGCAATTCTATGGTAGTAAATCCCATTTGCAATCAAAGGGTGAGTCATTAGCCTTGACATTTGAGAAATGGAGATTACTATGAATTTATGAAAAAGGTTCCCTAAAATGTTTCCTTAGCAACTGCTGCTGAGGAGCCTGGGGCATCTCTCAGGTCCCCAGGCTCAGGAAAGCCAGCAGCAGTGGAGCAGATGGTTTCTTATCCACTTGCTGTATGTGCTGCTAAGGATTCCCTATTCCTTTCCACTCTAGTCTTGTCTAAGTGAGGAAAAAATGCTGTTTTCTTATGTTCAGTTTCCTTTACTGAACTGGTTTAATGCTGCTGAAACTATTGCAATGGGCACAGCTTGTTCTACAGCTCAGGGACTTGAACTGTATCCTACACAGGGCTACGAGCAGCTTGGCCAGTTCCAAACATGACACCAAGTGAAGGGATATGACAGCTTGTTACCACCATAAAAGCATACAGTTTTATTTTTAAAGGGTTTTGTTAAAAAAAAAAGAAAAAACAAAAAAAGAAAAGAGAGAGAGAGAAAGCCATTGGTTTTCCATTTGTCCTCTTGTTTCTGAAATGCTTTTAAGTCCTCTACTCAACCTTTTCCTTATAGCCATGAATTTTTCTTCTAGATCAAGAAGACCGGGTAATGAAGACCTCCCATCTATAGGGAAACAACAGAATATTTCTTGACCTGCTGTATAATCACAACCATCAACAATATTATGTATTTTGTAACTCAGACGGTTAATTTGACCTCAACACATTTAGTTTGGTTAAGCCGAAGAAAAGTATTTTTCTCTTAGTTAAGTATGATCCTTGGCTGGCTGCCACGTCAACAAAAAAGGTGAGAGACCTCAAGGTGAGCAGTGGGAAGGTGGGAATGGGGGAGAAGGGAACAGGGGCATGTGGAGAGGCCTGGGTGCTCCTTGGAAAGGCAAAGGGGATATTGGTTCGAGGTAGAAATTGGGGTTATGTATATTATATATACTGGGGTAATCTCTTGAGAGTCCTACAGCAACATCTGTGCCTTGCCTCAGTCAGGTAAGCTGTGAAACCACAGATAAATCCCAGGAGAAGCTGGATGATTGCAAAGCCATGGAGGAATCCCCTTATGGCATCTGCATAGACCAGGGTAGAAAGTTTCTTCTGGACCTAGGGAATGGATCTTAGTGAAGAAATGTGCAGCACCTGACTAGCACATACTAGCATTCTTTTTGATGTTGTTGTTGTATTAAATTAATTCCCTTAGTAAATGAAATTTTAATTTTCTGTTTCTGGTAGTCAATATTCTATTTGCATGACTTTCTGTGGTGGTAACATCTCATAAGTTTCATGTATATGTGATTTTTTTTTTTTTTTCCTTTAGGGTTTTTCAGATCTAAGTGAGACCCATAAAAAACCCAACAGCTTCTGAGGAAGAGATACAACTGCTGGTGTAACCCACAATGCACAGTTGAGGGTTACACCAGCCTCATGAGCCGTTGCTATGAGCACAGTTCTTAGCAATTCTACTGCAGAATATTTTCAGGGGAGTGGCTGCGCTTCATGACATTCTTACAAAAAATATGAAAAATATTTAATTTTTTTTCCAATGGAAACAAACCCTTTCTTTTCTCCTCTGTGAAAGCAAGACACTCCCCACATTTCTATTGCTCCTGTGCTGTACACCCACTGAGAATGGCCTGTCCCCCTGCAAACTCTCATGTATTTTACAGAGTCAACATTCCTATTCACCTCATGCAGCTGCAGCCAATCTTGGCTGCCAGGTGAAACACGATGTGGAAACAGAGAAACCTCAAAAAAAAAAAAACAAACCCAAAAAAACCCAAAACAAACCTCACGAGCTCCCAGGCCGTGAACGGCTCTGTGGATCAAAAAGGCATTTTGAATTCCACCTGGGGATGGAGCAGAGAGCGCAGGACAGGGAGGAGGAGCCGCGGTGTCCCAGCCTCGCCTGCCATGCTCTCGCAGGTCAGCTCCGAGCACATCGGGCATGATTGGGAGCAGCTGCGAGCCGAGCCCAGCACAGCACTCCCAATACGTTCCAGATGATGGGTATGATGCAGGCTTACTGGAAGAAAAGTGTATTTCTGGAGAGGAAAACAATTACTTCTCGAAGCAAGACAATGAAGCTGAACCGACGCTACATGGGCATAAAATAGAACAGAACTTTTGGGCAATGGCCTTAGCTTCTAATAAATCACCCACCTGGTGATCCTTTTGCGGAGCGAGTTTGGGTGTGTCAGATCCCAAATATTTACAGAGGTAAATAAAATTGAAAAATTATGCACTTAAACCTTGATTTCTCCCCAACGGGACAGATTTGTTGTGCCATAGCCTCCAATTTCCATGTTAGCAGAAAGGTGCCTTTGCCACTCCAAAAAACCACGTGGGCTGACTCACGGAAGTTATGTAAAAAAGGCTTGGAAACACCACTTGATACAGTGGGTCTCACTGGCTGAGTCTTCAGAAGGGACTTGAACGAAATTTGCAAAAACATGTCAAAAGTTAAGTGGCGAAAATCAGCTTAAATGCCTAATTTTAATTTTGTTTGTGCTCTTTGTTGTTTCATTGTGGAGGGGGGGAAGAAGCTGTCTTTTTTCTCCCCGTCCTTTCATTTTGTTTAGGAGAAAATGGATGTTGGTGAAAAGAAGAGAGCTCTGGCAGGGACTGGAAAGAGGTTGTTTATTCTGTTTTGTTTTCTTTAGAAAGGGCCAACTCTTCTAAAACTGGTGATGATCCAGTTAAAGGGGGACTCCGGGTGGGGAAGAGAAAAGAAAACTAATAATCAGCCTCTAAATGACAAGTTTTCTCCTGAACAAAAGAGCAACAGGAGGCAGTGCAGGCAGGGGGTCAGTGCCCAGGGGTAACGTGACCAAAACAATGGCTGGAGAATGTGTGTAGCTTTTGCCACTCCAGAAGCTGCTGCCCCAGTGCCTTCACTGAGGGACTGCGAGGATCAAACCTGGTCCGATGCTAGGCAAGTGTGGTGCCACTTCTGGAGTCCTCCAAAGAGGGGGCAATGGCTGATTGTGGGTAACACAAGGAAGAATTAAGAATTGCCAGAGAATCCCCCTGGTTCTGAATGACGGGTGTGATTGAGCAGCCCCTACCAGCAGCGGGGCTAAAAGTGGGGCTTAAAGTGGCTTCAATTAAAGATGGAGACTGCTTGGCAGTGTCTTGCACTTGGTTAATTGCCTGCTGGGGAAAGCCAGTGGTGGTGGATAAACTGAAGCGAGATGATTTTAAACTGTTATGAGCATTCACGCAGAAGTTCATTCTGGTTTAGACTAAATTGGTTTTAATTTCAATTCGTGTAACTTCTGGGTAGACAAGGCCTATGGCTTGCCATTTTGCAGCAATGGTGAATTTATAGCATATGTGCTCCAAATGGACTGTCATGCAAATTCTCCTGGTATTTGCTCCAAGTCCGGTTCCAGCTGTCGGTGGAGATGGAGGAGCAGAATAGAACACTCACATGGCCTCCCATGTAATGCAGATTGGATCTATTGTCAGTCAGATGGACTGGCGGTGTGGGAGCAGTGTGAAGCCAGTTCTTTCACTTCATGGTGTGTAAAGCAATGAGGCAGACAAAAGCTGGATTTAAATTAGGGAATATTTCTGCCAAATTTCGTCCTCTGAAGCAGAAAAATAAAACACTTAATGTGTCTGGCAATGTTTATTCTGTGCAGTGTTTCAGCTGATCATAAAAGAAAAGCTACGTGTGAACATTATCTAGCAACTTCATCACATTCTGAGGAGATGAGAGGGTATGATTCCACCATGGTCTGAAAAAGTATTAGACTGAGAAAGCGGAAACAATTTGGCAAGAAAACAAGATGGCAAGAGAAAAAGGAAAACAAATGGGTTCTTTTCGATTAGGTAGGAATTACCAATTATAATCACAGCAAAAATCATATCTGCCACAAGGGCTCCATTTTGAAAGTCCTTGATGTCCTCAGCGTCCTGCTCAATGGCCAGAGGCTTTCCACTTTGCCTTCTTGCTGCTTATTCAAAGAAAAGCGAGATCTGAATGGCTGGAGAATACACGTGCTGCTCATGCAGTAACTGCATGTGCATGAAAATGAAATAATTCCTTGCCTGGGCACCATGGGTGTCTGTGCTGATTAGGAGGCAGTAACTCTCATTACATGCATATTGGCCCTTTCAAGATTTGGCCCTGAATTCTATTGGTGAGGTATTTTCCACAACTTTTCCACCATATCTTCTTCGGGGTTTGTGCTCCTATCGTCCAGTGCCTTGACAGAAATAGAAGACAGTGTTAAAAATAATCTGAAGAAATACTACTAGATAATTTTTAATTCCAAATGGTTGACAGAGCAAGTATCAGCTAATGTGAATGAAAACATAGTTGTGTAATCCAAGTAAAAAGAATGACAAGAATAACAACTTTGTAACTGGATTTGGAAAAATAAACAATTATTTCATTTTTTTGCATAATAAATATGGCGTGGGTAGCAAAAAATAACATTTTATGAATGCTGTAATGTGTTTTTATTTCTACTGGTTCAAAACAGCGTTTGCTTCTTGAAATTAAATGGAATCTGATTGGGGTTTATCCTTTCAGAGTCTTGTCTGGTACAAGGTAATGCATTGACTAGCCTATTGATATTGTAATTTTTCTATTATACATAGAAATTCTCATATTGCAAGTTACTGAGGCCCTTGATATTTCACAAATTTGGGATCATTAAGGATGTTTTCCATGTCAGAGCTATACTAATTGTGTCTGTGTTGATGACATCCACCATTCTACTTAAATTGAAAATTGCTGCTTACTAAAGAAGTTGGACCCTGAGCTTAAGTCCTTGGTGACTGATTTGATTAGTCCATTTGAGTGAGAATAGGGCAACACAGGGGCTATGTTAATGGAACTTAAACAATAGGCCATCACTAATCAGAGACCTCAAGGTTGAAGTGAGGTTAATTGTTATGCGGGTGGTATTTGAAAAGAAGTGTTGACTGGTGTAATGCACTATGGGACTGTAGCATTTGAACATGCAGCCCTAAGGCCAGAGGTTTTGTTTAGTTTCCCAATGAAATTTAAAGCTACATTATGTACATCTCTAAACAACGGCCTATATGCTACTGCCTTTTGATACACCACAAGAGCAACAGCTAATTGATAACAGAAATGAGCCCCCAGGCACAAAGTTCAGATCCAAATCTGGTACTGGATTTTAATCTCTTCCTAAACTTGGTGAGGTGGGAATTGATTGAGTTTTGATTAAGACCTTCATGAAATGCACATACAAGATTCAAATGGCTGCCCCACCCCCAAAAGTTTAGAGTATTCTAAATTCAGTTTCTGTTTAGTCCTAGAGTGCACATTTGGTGGAAACATATGAGCAGACAACTACAATGTCACTGCAAAAACATTTTAGTATAATTGGGAAGAACTGTTATTGGTATTGCTGTGCAGACAGGGATTTGTATCTCAACATGAGTGCCACGAGTTCTAGGTAGATTTCTGGAGAAATGCAGCTTGCATGAAAATATTGGCACATCATCCTTCCAGAAACTGTGAACCTGTAGAGATGAAGCCTCAAAGTTTGCAAAAATAACCTTAAAAGACACAGAGATTCTTAGTGATCCCACTGAAAGGGAGGCTGCAGACTTGGCAGACATCGCATGTACTATAGACACTAAATTAGCCTGCAATTCACTGCAATAGAAACAGACCTTGTAAACTGGATTGATACGTGCTTGGGCTCCTTACAACTCCATTTCATGTGGTTCACAGGACTTATCTTTAATTAAATAGAGTTTGGACCTCTGGCTTGGATGGCTCCACTGCACATGTGGTGTAAAATTTTCTGTAAGGATTGTATTAACTGTGCACTGGAAGGCTGGCTGAGGGTGCAGCCCTCCTCAAGTACCACTTTGGTGCTGGCATATGGCTTTAGGCTTGGTTTTCTCCAAAGGAATCTGCTTTGCAACCACAGACTGGTGGATAAAGCTGCTCTGGTGTGAATGCTTTCAAGGAAATGAATGAGATGAGAAAGAAAATCAACCAAACTGGGGGAGGGTGCAGTGAGGGAAGGGGAACAACTCCAAAATAATTCAGAAATAAATACGACTATTGTTTCTTATAAAACGTGGAAAATAGTGACAAAGACAAGGGGACAAGAGGTGGTATAGGTGGGAACAAGAAACTTCTTGTGCTGTAAGCCAATTTTTTTTTTTTTTTTTTTTAGAATGCGACTTTTTTTAGGAAAACAAATTTTCAATTTTTGTGCATGTAAAGTGGCACCAGAGGAGGGGCAGGGAGAGTGTGCTGGCACACATAAAAATCTAGTATGAGCATGGGAAACATAAGGGTATTTTAACACAATCACATAAGGAATTTACAAGGTCCTAAGTCATGAATAAGTGCCTTATTCACAGGAAGCCAATATTTTGATGTATTCCCATGGCAGAAACAAAACGATGGGCAAGAAATGGACAGACACATAATACACACTCCAGTTGTCCTTTGCAGTCAGTGCCTTTCCCTAAAAAGAATCCTTTCTCTATTTTCATTTCTTCTATCTAAATAATCACTCCTCCCAAGCGTACCCAACATTAGCAAAGTCTTTCCAATGTGATCAGAAGAGTTACTGGGTGCTGCAGACAGAGCAGCTGGGGGGCTTACAAAAAACACTGATTCAAAGTATTTTAGCATAGTATCCCACACACCAAATAACTACTTAAATGAAAGTTTAATTGCAGCCCCTAGGGAAGGATGGAGGAAGGGTCAAACTGTTAGACACATGTGCTTTGTTCTTTGTAACAAAAGCCTTTGAGTGTAAGTAAATGAACTCTGAAAAATAAAACGAAATTGTGTTTTGATGTTTTGGATATCGACTATATGGGAGGAGAGCGCACAAAAGGAAACGAGGAGCAAGTTAAGAAAACCCCAGTTTGTTATCTACTGTGCACCATTTAAGTTTGCTTTAAAAATCCCAGTAGTGTTCAAACTACCTGCTTATATTGCACTCCGGGCAGATTCAGGGCTCAGGGTTAATCTGGCAGGGATTTGTTTGCTTGCCTGCGTATTACTGCATCTATTGCAATGTTTAAAAAAAAAATAAAATCCTGTGTTTTGGGTAGTGTCTGAAGCTCCACACTTCCACAAGGACAGAATGTGCTTGGAGCTGTACAGATGCAGAAATAGGGTCCTATTCTCAAAGAGCTGAATGTTCACAAAAGGACCCAGCAGCCGACAGGTGGTTGCAGACTGGTTTTCTCAACAAGCATCCAGCCCAGCCAAGCGTGCCCTACTGAAGATTTGTCCCATTGAAATCAGATGAGAGTATTTTCAAGTTCAAATGAGCTTGAAAATTGCAAGGGACATTTCTCACTGTGTGGAGGCACTTTTTTTTTGCTGAAAAAAAAAGAGAGCAGAACTGTGCCTCCTGAAGACATGAAACCCTTCTCCCCTGCATAAGGCAGGTGGTATGAAGAATGGGGAGGAAATGCATTTAGCAGAACAGGTGGCTTGTTCTCATTGGGATTAAATCTTTCAGGTCTGCCTTTTGCTTTGGAAACTACCCTTGCTTTCCATTCACATGGCCTCAGGGTGAGTCTGTCTTCTGTTTCTCTGTGGTGCTGTGAATTATCATTCTAAATATCATTTGAGTTTCTCCCACACCTTTTCACTCTGTCCACAAGTCACTGAGCTGACTTTCACAGGGACATTCAGGAGAACTTAGACTGCCTTGGTTATCTGAGCAAGTGCCACTAATTGAACAACTATGGAGATGACAATTATATCTCTTTGGAATGTATTCTGAATTCCGATCCCTCTATTTATGCAATTCCACTCTGGCTTTAAAGATGTGTACAAACAAGTGTTATCCACGGCAATGGATGGAATAAATAGACTTTCTTTTGAACTTGGAACGTCCTCAACTTTAAAACATGCCACAGCCCCAGTGCTAGAGCCTGAATTCAGAAAGCTTCCCATACACAAGACCTCTGTATGGCTGCCCTCTGTAGATCTCCCTTATTTTAGGTGCAAAGTTTGGGTTCTGAGTTTGTGGTCCAGCAGTTTTACCAGTGTTCCCCTGGCATTGAGGGAGGTGCAAGCCACCTATTGTCGTTATGTGCTGTGGGTGCTCTCACTACAGCCCCGTCACTCCAGCCTTTGACCTCACTCAGCTTTCAGGTGTGGGCACACTCATCGCCTTGCCAGGAGAGGTTCTTGGACCTGTCAGTTCTCTGCCAAGATCCATCTCGTTACACTGGGAGCTCCAGCCTCAGCCAGAACTCCCACGGGACTCAGGGGGAGATCTGATAGTGCTGCATGGCTTGGCCCACGTGTTCATGCTGAAAGGGTGGCAAGAGAGGTGCTGCATTTAACATCCTTGCAAGAAAGAAGAATGCAGTAGTCTGCATGAGCCTTGCTGAAAGTCGTGGTCCCCTTTCTACCTTGCTTTCTTTTGCAAAAAGCTTCAAAATAGAATAATTTAAATCTAAGAGATGTCAGAAGTTTATTTAAGGATTTACTTTAATTCGGGGACAATCAAAACTTTCAGTAGTGTTACATTATTTTTTTAAAAAAACAGCAGTAACTGAAGAAAAATTCCTTCTGATTCACAGCTGAGCTCTCAGTTTCCTCAGAGTACACTCACCAGAGCTTTGATTCATTGTCCAATGTCAGTAAAAGCTTTCAGATGTTTTAACTAACTGAACATAAAAAATATTCTCTCAGATCTAGATACTGGTTTTTTTGAGGCTAGTTTTGGCTGAATCATCTTATTTTTATACCACAATCAACCCAAGCCCAGTAATGAAATAATTTGTAGCCGCTGAACTGTATTTGTTGTTACTTTCTTCTGCCTCATATGTCTGTGTTTCCAGGTAGTATGAAACCCTTCACTAAGCAAGCCAAGTTTAAAAACCCCCCAAGGTTTTCAAATCAGCCTCCAAAGACACCGTTTTTACACCCAAATCGCAATCTAAAAATTAAACGAACTTTTCCCCAAGGAGAAGTAAACTCACACTGGACAGCAGACATTGCTAAACATGCCAGTGCGCCTGCTATATGGCCAAAGTGTTTATTCAACAGAAGCTTGGACGACAGCCACCACATCAATGTCACAGCCTCTCAGCACATGCGAAGAAAATACATGTGATACATAGCAAATTAGGTGTCCTGCTCGAGAAGGAGCGGAATGGGATTGATTTGCCACTTTTAGCAATGCTCTTTTACTGTCAGCTTGGCTTTGAGAAAAGCATTAAAGATTCTTGTCACAGATGTTTCTTTCATAAACTGTTGTGGGAGAATGACATTCTGCAAAAATGGTTTACTACTCTGCTTTCTTCTCCTGGGAAAACAAAGTGCGCTAGTCAGCCCAGCCAAATGGGCTCAAGGAACGCTCTTCAGTTATACCACAATAGCATTAAGGATCATGACATTTACAGAGCTGATCTTAGAAGCTCTCTTGGCAAATGTACAGTGTAGAGGTATTTATCCAAAGTGTGTGCCATTGAGGGTTTTTTTTTGTTTTGTTTTGTTTTTTTTCTTGTTTTTTGGTTTTTTTTGTTTTTTTTATTTTTGTCTTGCATTAGTTCAGTGGGGTAAAACTGGGCNTTTACAGAGCTGATCTTAGAAGCTCTCTTGGCAAATGTACAGTGTAGAGGTATTTATCCAAAGTGTGTGCCATTGAGGGTTTTTTTTTGTTTTGTTTTGTTTTTTTTCTTGTTTTTTGGTTTTTTTTGTTTTTTTTATTTTTGTCTTGCATTAGTTCAGTGGGGTAAAACTGGGCGGTTGGGTGTTCAAAACAGGGAAGATAAAAAGGACTGAGTTTGCACACGGTGTATTAAGTGAATGGTTCACACTGGATTTGAGTGATTAATCACCTTTAAACAAAGAAAAAAAAAAAAAGGGAAAGGGAAAAAAAGAGAGAAATCGAATACAGTAGTTAACATATGAAGCCTCACTAGAATTTACTCAAAGTTACCGGACTGCATAAAATATAGCAGTGAGGTGAAATCACTTTTTAGATCACAGAGTAAGTCTTTGACCAAAGAAGCATAATTTTAATTGCTTATATGTAGCTGAGAGAGATGGGAGAAGAGAAAGACAATGAATCTATTATTTTTAGTTCATAAAGTTTACTTGAAAACATTTTGAGGATGCAAATTTTCTCACTAAAAGTCAAAAGGTTTTGTATGAGTATTCACTATGCCATAAAAAAGAGTTACTATAGCAACAGCAACATCATATAGAATCTATGACTTGCAAAGCACCTTCTGGAGGGAACAAGTTATCCACACGTCACATTAATTTTCATACTTTATATAAAGTTAAATAAGCAAAAAAATCCTCTAATGTCCAGGTTTGTCTCCTTTTGCGATGTTTACTTAAAGCAATAGTTTTTTATCTATGCAGGCCTATATTTAGACAATAACTTAAATTCCAAGGTTTTGGAATTTCAAACGCACCCCTTCTTGTTCTCTGTACAGCTCTCAAAGTTACTGAACTAATTCCTGCTAGAATAAAACACCACCAGGGGAACATGAAAGAAATTCCAAGTTTGCTGTGATTATGAGCAGGATAACAGCTTTGCAGAAGGGAGCATCCCTTTGTGTTTGAACAGCCCCAGCACAAACCTCAGCATGTGATCCTGGGCTGCCCAGAATCGCTGCTGCTGCTGCTGGAGTGAGTGGGCAGAGGGAGAGGGGCCAGAGATTTGCAGCTTCCCCCTTGCTCTTTTCCTGGGGCAGTGCTTAAATAACATCATCATTAATGGTGCCAAACTGCACGGGGCTTGATATATAAAAAAATGTTTACTGAAATAGGAGTGCTTTGGGCAACAGCAAAAGAAAGCTATAGTAACTGCAGGCCTAGCAGTATGATGAATATTAGACGTGGGGTGTTAATTAGGAAGGTGTTGTACAGGTTTAGTGCAGCATTGCACAAGTATGTGACAAATTGATGAGACTTGGTTTTTGCCAGCAAGACAGTCTAGCACACATGCATTTAAAAAACAGTGGTTAAAAGAAGGTGATTCAAAGTTTTCAGAAGAGAAAAATTATTGGAAGTCGTTCTTTCCCTGCCTCACCAGGTGGAAATCCCAAAGGGACCTCACTGTGCTTCAGCTTCCAGCACTGTACAGGTCTCTATCACCAGATCTCTGAAAGAAAATCTTTCTTTCTACAAGCAGATGTGGTTTGCCTTGTTTTTAAATGTACTTCCTGGTGTCCTAGAAAAAGGACAATAATAGACAGGTTTTATTTAATTTGAATCTGTGACCATGTGGTCCTGTAATTATGAACACAGTTATACTGAAAATATATGTTTTAGTTTCTTAGCTGGCTTGATTCCCAGATTGCAATGTGGTAAGACTTTTGATTTGAGATATTAATCAAATGACAAGAATTTCATGCAGGATTTGCTTCTATAGAGGGCCCGTGTAATCTATATCTTTCTTTTCTACACCATTAATGTATTCAGGGGAGCCACTTTTTTTTCTTCCTCTAAATGTCAACAAGTCTGATTAAGTGTAAGCAAGAAATCAGTGTTCCTTCTTCAGTAGTATCTCAACGCAAAGAGGACTTTCCAGAGGAGACAGTGTCATCACTTTTAGACAGACTCTTCCCCAAAACCAGCACTTCTGGAATTCTGCGACAGCTCAAGACCGACTTTTCAGACTGGGGTGAGGATAATTCCCTGGCTGCAGCCCGCAAAACCCAGCCCTGGTGAAAACTCCCCAGCCTGCAAATGGCTCTATAAACACCTATGAAATATTTTCAGTGCCCAGTGACACAGCTCCTGGGGAGCAGCTGTTAACAATAGCCCACATCCTGCCCGTGCCGGGGGCAGAGAGAGCGAAACGAGCGCGCGGATGCAGGAGACAACACCGGACATCACTGGACAGCATCTGAGCAGCTGCAGTCGCCAGCACCCCCAGCACTTCTGTCGGGTCCTGGGTGGCTTTGGCACGGCAGGACAGCCACCACGGCTCCGTGTGTGTGAGCTGGGTGCACCCGGAGTGGCACGAGGCCGCGAGCCGCCCATCGGCCTGGCACGGGAACGGGGCCTTTAGTGGAAACACTGCCAAGGAGCTGCTGGATGCTCAAAATACGGCCTGTGTGTCTGTGTGGAGAAAGGAGACAGAGAGAAAAGGGTAGGGCTAGAGGCTTGGTTACTCAGCAGATCTGTGTGGTGACAGGAAAGCTGATAAAGCTGGATTTCCCCAAGAACGTCAGGGACAACACCAGGCTCTAAAGGCCAAGGAAAGAAAATGCTGCTGACAAACCTGGAAGGAACTGGATGACTATTCAGAAGTCCTTTTTCCTGCTCCGTATTTTGATTTTTAATACAGTCTCCCCTTATCTAGATGGTGACATTTCCTCAAAAAATGTTTTGGGTGAGGCTGCGTATCTTAAAAAGGGCTTGAAATTATTTTGTGATATTAGTGATACAAAGCAGACACTGCTTGTCTGAAATTCCTTTTCTGGTGATGCTATTTTTTCAGGTAACAGAANCTCCGTATTTTGATTTTTAATACAGTCTCCCCTTATCTAGATGGTGACATTTCCTCAAAAAATGGGGCTGCCTATCTTAAAAAGGGCTTGAAATGATTTTGTGATATTAGTGATACAAAGCAGACACTGCTTGTCTGAAATTCCTTTTCTGGTGATGCTATTTTTTCAGGTAACAGAAAGGGGAGAAAATAGGTATGTGAAGGCTTTTGAATGATGTCACCACTGAAAATAGTGCGGGAGCATCTAAAATAATCGCAGAAATAGTATCTGTCTGGTTGCTTTTCTTTTATTAGTTTATTCCACATCACCATTTTGTCTTCAGATTTATATTTGGTTAGCACTTAACATAACATATGATGTTGATAGAAAATTTTGATCCTTCATTTAGAAAAATGGTGTCTTTTTTTTAAATAAAGTAAAATGAATTCTGCAAAAACACTGAAAATATCCACAGATGTTGTAAATTGTCTTTAATGAAGTTCATAAACTTGAATTAAAGTCCCAAGTGACTGCGTAGTTTGTCTACAGTCATCTCTCTTTTTGCCTGTGAATGCTTATTCAGGAGGGATTTTCCTGAAGGTAACATTCAGGAACAAATATTCTTTAGCTGAAGGCCCAGATTCTCACATGCTGGCCTGAAGATCCTTCCTCATAAGAAATTACTCATTATTAGACATTAATTATTTATTCATTTTTACAAGTACCCCTCTTGCAGTCTAGCTGAACAGCAAAGTCTATGCAAACAGCTGAATGTGAATTAAAAAAAAAACAACAACCCATGATGAAACAGATACAAATACCCAGCGGTTGAACTTTGAAAGCTCTGCACTTGTTTACAGATTTACAGCTGACTCAGAGAAGAATAGACTGGGGGAAAAATTGCCCGTGCATAAATTTTCTTTCAAAACAGAAAGAATAAGGGATAAATGCGGCCGATAAATTGTTCCCAATGAATGATGTAAATATACATTTACCTCAGCTGTATCATCTTCATTGTTAATGAAACCAGATTTCAGGCTTTTGTATCACTAGGTGTGCCTTTCTCTTTCCACTACATGGCTGATGAGTCTAACGCTAGCTGGAAAACCAACATAAACTCATAAATGATAGGCATGTATGTTGTAATGAAAAGGTCCAACCAAGTGATGAGCGGGCATAATGCCATTCCAGCAGATGGGTCTGAGCAGCAGCAGCCAAAACATCAAGTAAGTCCATCAAATGGAGATGTTGAGGCTGGGTACATTTCACAGCCAGCAACATTGAATGTTAAGACTGTGTAATTAGCAGAATATGACTCTATTAAACCAGCTCTGGGCTGGATTAATTTGGAAAAAAATCTAATAAATACCTTCGACGTTACAGAAGGGAGGGTCTGAAAAGATGCTTGCCTTTACTAGGATATGACAGATGGAAGTCAGGATTTCCAAGCTGGGAGTTTGCAGTTTCCCTCTCGAGCAGATTCAGAGCACGGTGCTGTATTTAGGTATTTCCAAACCCTTGCCTTCCTAAAATGCATGGCATGCTGCTGTTACAGAAGAGGCTTCTTCCCACAGGAAGGTGACACCTAACAAGAGCAAAGCTCTTGCTCCTGGCTAGCATTTGCAGAGTGGCAAAGTGTCTGAACACAGCTTTTAGTGATTAAAGGTTAACTTAATATACATCGTAATTTAGTCATCCAATAAGAGAGTTAAAAGAAGAAAATGTGACTTCAGCTAAATGAATTGTGAAAATTATATCTGTTAGCCCTACAGGAATTCAAATTATATTTCAATTTCATAAATTTGCTGCCCCGGAAACTGTGAATTACTCTGCTTTTCTAACACAAAACATATTTTCTATGAGATTAATGGGAAATGTGCATTGTTTATAATAACTCAGATTTCATAAATTAGCAGTGATCCTATTCTGGTTTCCATTTGCATGCTGAGATTTTTATGCTTCCCAGGGACACAGAGAGAACTACTGCTCAGGTACCGGCCAAAATGGCAAAGAGATGCATGGTTACTCTGAAATTGCCACCCTGCCAGGGTTCTCTCTTGGAATGGGAGCTTTGGAAGAGGCACTAGGAAGAGCAGTCTCAATGATAACTCCCCCTGCTCCACTGTCCAGCAGCACATCCCAAGGCCTTAACGAGCGACTTATGGTGAAAACCTATGGAAAAATCATGAGTGGTCCACTGAAGAGTGCTTTTAGGAAGAAATTGAGTGTACAGAGTGTGTTGGTGTAATGGGAGGAGCCTTGTGTGCAGCCACAGAACCTCACCGGTGCTGGAAGAGCTGCCCACGAGGGCGAGGTTTTGCACGGGGGGCTGCGATGGATGCATTCAAACTCTCCAGGAGCAGCAGCAGGCCAGGGCCTGCCTGGATGAGGAGCAAAGTGTCAGATGAGTGGGAATCCTCTGCGGGATGTGCAGCACAGTGGGTGAGAGCTGGAGGGTCAGGGGGAGAAGGGAGGTCAGCGACAGCGTCACCGTGGTGGTAGCGCACCGCAGACCGACCAGTGAAGGGTAAAGGGCTGAAGTGCGGATCAGAATCCAACCCTTCCCACTAACCAGAGATCTCTGAGGTGCTACGTGGAAAGGAAAGAGGTCTCTGAGGTGTAGAGCAGATCTCTGTTTCCCTCTGTGACCACTTGCTGACAGAACTTGGTCCTCTGGCCCAAGACCAACAGACAAGGTTTGTGGCAATGGATTGGTCTGGCTGCCCTGAGAAGTTGCTGACAGTGAGGGACACGAGGCACACTGAGAACTGAAAAGGCATCGTTACTAAGAGCAGCAGCAAAAACAAAACAAAAAAAAGCAAAGAAGTTTATTCCTCTTTATGTTTTAATGCCTTCCTCCTCCACCCCCAGCGTTTATGTGTATCCTTAGTCATTTAATAGGCTTATAACGTCACCATGGGAAAGCAAGATGATACAGCCACAGTGCACATTAATAGACCACTAATCACAAAGCAGCAAGAGTTTGGTTGACCTGAGGATATTCCAGCAAATGGCGAATATTTACATTTTTCATTATTTGTATGGCATTATGTTCACATGTAATTTTCAGAAGCAAAAGCCAAATCCCGGTCTGGCCCTAAAATGACCTGTTGAAAATGAATTAACAAGGCTGCTCTCAAAGGTGGTTTACAATTTGAGGTGGGATGTGGCAAAAACAAACCTAGCACAGCATGGTGCTGTCTTTATGGATGATGGTATGTTAATATTATTTTTTGCTAGAAACTGGAAGCTTGAGAAACCAGAGAAGAAGTAATATTTTTTGAATTTACACGACTTTGCTTAATTTGCACTACATTGTAGGTGCACCTACAGCTGGGGAGAGTAAATCACTCTTAATATTTTCATCCATTAAACCAATCTAAAACATCCTGAAAAAAGCATAATATCATTACTGTAACCATACTGAAGGACATTTAACCTTTGTCTATTTCCTAGTCTACCTAGGGTGTAGTGATAGTTCCTTTGTGTCATTGCCCAAAAATTATCTTAATAGCTGAAAATCTTCAAGCCATCCATTGTAGATTGTGCTAATCATGCAGTTTCTTCAAGAAATGTTTCCCCTGAGTTATGTGAAGGAGACAGAATAAGGCAGAAGTCTAATTTGGAGAAATTTGGAGAAATGGGGAAACCAATACTCAAAATTAAAATGATGTAATATATCCAAGATTGCTTTAACAAATGTGTTTGGAACAACTTTGGGGTGTGGTGGGATGATTGATATGTTTTAAATTGAAATGTTGATGAAGTCAGCTTTAATTTTGAATAAACAAGATGCAAGAGTAAAACCCACAATTTTTGTATTCTCCAGACCTGAAACACACCGTTGGCAAAAGGTGGCCTGAGGTCTTCTCTACTTTACTACCACATTTCTCTTGAAATCATTAGTGGAGCTCTGTACAGACTGTTTAATATCTGGCTTGAGGAAAAGCAGAACTGCCCTTCATTTTTCCATTAAGAAAACACCCAGCTGCAGTATGTGAGCCCTGTTTCTTGTTGATATTTGTGAGAATTGGGAGTTTGGGAGAATCACCTTGGCACCTGGCTGCATTCCTGGGGGCCATCCCAGGGTCAAAGCCTCTGCTCTGCTCTGGTTTGCTCAGCCCTGCCTTTGCCTCCCTGAAGCTCACCTGCCTTGCCCAAAGGGACTCTTCAGGACGCAGCTCCTTGTAATGGCACAGGAAAATCTCATCAGAGATTTCTTCTGAAAGTGTTCAGCCACAAGCACCCGCAGCTGCTTCATCACTTCAACCTTTAACACGAAACATGCCAGGTTTGTATTAATGGACCTGTAACAAGTGGGAAGCACTGTATGAGCAGAGAAACAGTTTTCTGTGTCTCTGCCTCGTTATTTCATTTGTGCTAAATAAAATGGGGCTAGCAGGTAAGTTATTCATATGAAGGTTGGAAGAAATATCACTTTTAGTTCCAGAACCCCTGCAGATATTCCCGAATTTTACCAAAATATTTTTTGTAGATTCCTATTGTTTTTTTACTTTAAAATATGGCAGAACTGAATGAAATGGATAGGTCTCTTTCAAGAATAAAAAAAAATTCAATTTCATTGCCCAGCATGTAACATTTTTCTCTGTGTTTCAAATATGCTGTAAAACTAGATCTCCATGTCTTCCTAATAGAGAAACTTAGCACTTTGAAAAAATCACAATAAAATATGAGAACACTGTTGATGATTCAGCTTTCCATAGTTATACCATTATGACATTTTTTCTACTTTGTTTGCATTGTTTTGTTTGCAGCAAGTTTTCCTTGAACTGCGGAGAAAATACAGGCTCTCCAGAATTAACTTGTGCTTTAAATCAAATATGGAATAAAAGCCACACACACAAGGATGTAGGCATACATGGCTGTTAAGCAGATAAACCTCTTCTGCCTTATGTGGTCCAGAGCTGGAGGCCAGGATGGCTTTACATTTCCTGTAAAGGTTATTTAGGCTTACTAACACTTTTATCTGAGATCTGATATATCTCTTAACAGGAAACAGCAACAAGCAGGGAGAAAAACTCCTGAAATTACTGCTTTCCTTTGTTGGATACTACACTAGAGGAACATCCTGGTAAGACCTTGTCTATCAGGATCTGCTGAGAATTCTCCAGTGATCCATGTTTGGAGCTGCATTTGGGTTTATTCCTAGGTCAGCTTGTTATGGCATTTCTGTCTAAAGCACAAAGTTTGTACAGTACAGCAGTCTGAGGAGTGGGAAAACATGCTTCTCATGTCAAGAAGCAGCAGCTATTAAATTTGAATATATCTGGAATTAGCAATACCTTCAGGTCCATAATCTAGTGTCTAGGGAAAACTGAGAGTAATCACATTGCTTTTAAAAATGTAAGCATTTTAGAATGTAAAACGAGTTTCTCTATAAACACTATGTTTTTTCAACCATACTTAAAATTGTTTTCCTGAATCCATGACCTGTGTTATTTAGTGGGAGACACTGATTATCTGCTGCATTTTGATCTAAAATTTAGTAAGTGACCTTAGAAAAAGCATCTGCCTTCACATTTCTCATGAAGTTTCTTTGAATATGAACTCTGTGCTTGCAAGGGGTAAAGAGGACATTCACTGAATTTTTTTATCCAAAGCATAAAGACTCCCTTCAAAACATTTAGTGCTTCATGCAGCCATATCCTGTTTAAAAACAAAATAAAATGCAAAATCTGGTTTGGGTTTGTGCTTTTAAAATGGGCAGCTAGAGCAATTGCCTGTGTGTTGTAGTCCTGCCCTGACTGAGGCTGAGAAACAGTAAACACAAATCCCACTCCATTACCCCTGCAGTGTCCTCTGAGCTAACAAAATATTATCCAGCAAAATGTGGGCAACCTCCAGACCCACTTTGTCCTTGGCTGTGGCTGCCAGGGAGAAAGGCAGCTCTTGCCAGCAGTGGCAGGAGAGGCCCTTTGGGAAATGATCTGAGACCGCTGAACTTGTTTTCTTTCAGCTGTTCCAACCTGAACAGCCATACCAAAGCACAGATCCTTAACTCGTCTGGCCTTGTGGTCCAACAGGGATTAAAGGACAAATAAGATGGTCCATTTCTTGTTGGTTTTTTTTTTTCCTTNTGACCTGTCCTGATGGAAATAAACTCATAGGTCACTGGGTTTTTTTTTTTTTAATGTGAATCTTGTGGTGGGTTTTCAGTTAAGAGTTTGTTTTGCCTCAGGAACTGTGGATACTTAGCTGGCTTTCTAGGTGGATTTTGTTTTTTTTTTTTTTTTTTTTTTTAGCATTCTGCCTGAGGGTTTACTGTAGGCCGTGTGTTTTCTTTTCGGTGGGCTTTGGGATGCCCAATCCCAGCACTGGATGGTGCCAGTCTCTCCAGCCCTGGATGCCTGAGCTGGCCCTCTGCGAGCTGCCTGCTTGGCTTTGTGCTGCTTTTCCTAGGAATGCCTGGCCTTGGGTTGCTCTGACTGACCATCTGCGCCTTCTCCCTCCATCAGCAGCTCATTTATTCAAACCTCAAGTCAGCCTTGTTTTGCTTGTATTTTCTCTTCCATTGTTTCCATCTCCTCTCATTCCTACACTGATTTTCACTAAGCATTGCACTAGCAAGTGAGGAAACTGGGACACTGCTCTCCCAGTGCCCAGGGAGAGGCAGAGGATGGTCCCACTGCTTTAAAGGAGAAACACATGGAACATCTCCTAGAAAACACCAGACATTGTCTATTGCCCCAGCCTCTCTGCTTAGGGTGTAGTAGCTCAAAAAGGGACAGAGTTTGGATTAGATTCCTATACCAGAAGCCAACACCAACAGGAAAAGGTCAATGGGACAAAAGAATAGAAAAGGAGTTTAAATCCACGTGGTCTTTTTGTGAACTTAAAAAAAATCTACTGGGATATAGCATCTAACTGATTCCTCTGCTGGTTTTACAGAGAAAACCACACTGCTGTGTAAACCTGGGGAACGATGAAGCTGCTCCTGATTCAAACCTCCAGTCTGAGCAGAGAGGTGGTGACTCAGGAGTGTATGTACATATCAGTCCTCGACTTGTCCTGGAGAAAATGACAACTCAACAGCAAGAATTTTAAACTGACTGGATGGCAGTTCTTGTATGTAGGACCAAAGATTTCCAGGATGGTAAAATGTGCTTTGGAAGGAGTGACAGAGGCCCAGATAACCATGTCCCCATGACATTCATTGCCCTGTACCTCAGCCATGGCCTGAGCTATATAGGTCAAACTAAAAGGCTGCAATTCTCCTCTTTGTCTCAGGTTCTGTTAACTTGCTACTTGGAATATGAATCTGTTATTGAAATCGGAGGACATGGCATGTTAGCAGCAATGAATAGAGAGAGGGGCCAGGACTGGGAAATTTTTTGTGGGAAAGGAAAAAAAAAAATTCCAAATTTTAGCTGAGAGGTCTCTACAATGAAGGACCATATATCTTTTAATGTAAGGATCAAATTCCTTCTCTTCTTCCAATAAATTTCCAACATCTTACACATGCAGAAAACTCGTACTGTATATGTGTAAGGGTTGCCTCCCTGGGTTCAGTATTTTATTTTACCTACCATTGATCAGTTGGGTAAGATTATGTGAAGTTCCACAATAGTAACATGGAGATGTGAATGTTACATCCTAGCCCTGAAATAGACTACAATAGGTTTTTTTTTTTTTGCTTATTCCCTGTTTTCCTGTGTTTTTATTTCCCCACAGGAAGTGGTTTCACTTGAAGCAGAATAGTTTTTATATGGCCTTTTTTGAAAATTTGATGACAGTGGTAAATCAGGAGACAAAAGGAAGTTTTGAACAAAGGTGCTCAGCATTTTTGTTGATAGTTGGACCTATGCATGAGTACACAGACCTCCCCCTCATTTTAAATCAGATAATATTCTTGTACTGAGTGCAGCAACCACTTCCATTGCACTGCACCATGTAAGGAAGGATCTGGATATATTTTTATTTCCAGCTCCTAAATGCCACACAACCTAAAGAAACAACCATGACGAGGAAGTCTTTTTGTGGACGGACAGTGGCCCCAGACTGCAAACAGAGGAAGCTTTTACAGTATACATTTAGTTTTGTGTGTAAACTTTTCAAGACCATTCCAGCCTAACAGTCTGAGCTGCATTACCTCGGAGGGTATTGTCATTAAGACTTAACGCGCCCAGCTAATAAATTACAGTGATGTAGCAGCTTTTTGTCAAAGGATCCTGAAGTGCTTTACAAACTTTACAGTCCATAGATGCATGAATCACTTCACCCACTATTGAAGTATGGCCAGGCCAGGGATGAATTGTGGCAGCTGTTTAACAGCACACAGCAGTTCAGCACAATGGGTTTAGGAGAGCAAAGACAACATGCTCTCCCAGCGCCAGTCCAAGCAATTCAGAGGGACAGTGGAGAACACCTTGGGAGAGAAAAGGAGTGATTTCTCCCTCGTGGACTAGTGCAGGGCATTGTTACTTGACATTAGTGTCTGGGGTTGTGTCTCTCCTCTTGTCCCAGATATGTTGTGAGAAAGTCCCCGTTTGAGCTGTAAAGTCTGTACACACACATGTGAGCACGTTGGGTCTTGAAACCATCAAGGAAATTTTTGTAGGTAGAGTTTTCCCAGCCAAACTGGAGCTAGTCAGGAGTTAGTGCTGCCTCAGTATGGAAAATACTAAAAATATGCAGCCTTGATTTAGGCTGTTTTTACAACTGGGAAACTGAAGGAAAAGCATCAGTTGCTCTTTGTACGTATCTGTAGATCTACTTGAAGAGAACCCAGATCTTTAAAGAGTTAGATAGGAAATTAATTTAATTCCCACTCCCTTTCTGGTTACCAGCTGTCTTCTAACATAAAGTGATGGTCCCCATAAAGGCCTTCTAAAGAAACAAGCAATTTCCTGAATAAATCAAGTTATCCTTTCCTCTTTCCCTTTTTTCTCCCTTTCAGTGAATAGTATCTTTAGTGACGATCCTGAGCAGTCTTGTTACCAGCTGCTCTAATCTGGGGGGTTATGTCATTTCACCTTGATATTTCTTTCCCCATTGTTTTGCCTAAGTGCACAAAACAAAGCCTATGAGTGCTGCGTGCAGGGCTCAGAGCAGAGGGAGAATTGTTTGCATAGTCACAGACATCAAACTAAGGCTGGCTTCTTCCATAGGAAGAGATTTGTTTTCTCCTTGGAAAAAAAAATACCTTCATTTTTTAACTTCTGCAAAAGAGTGTTATTTGAAGAATTTATTGTTTCATTTCCCCCTTTCTATACAGATCCATGGACACCAGAGAAAGCCGATGCGAATGTGTGGGGTAAAAATAGTAGTGACTACTGACTTACACAGAATTGTTTGCATTGGGTGCTTAAAAGGTTGCTAATTCCTCCTGCTTAATAATGTAATATTTGCGTGATTTGAGACCCTAAATGTCTAGCTCTGTGAATTTCTATCCAACAGCTCACTGCAGAAACAGTAATTAAGAGACCTCTCCCCTCACTCCTGGTGCCTAATTGTGAACCTTCCTCTTTCCCCATGGAGGTTTCCAGTGGGACTGCTCAGATGAGTGCATGCTGCTCACAACATGCTGCTCCAAGAGCTGGACCCTCGCAGCCCTGAAATAGATCGTTATAAGCAGGAAGAAAATACTTGGGGGAAGAAACTCTCCTGGTTTCTTTAAGCTGTGAATCCCACCCACAAAGAGTTAAAAATAAACAAGAATCATAGAGCGTTATCCTACTTATTTTCTAAAGGTTGCCAGAACTAATTCTAAAACAGAATATCTAACCAGGATTTTACATATAAAATACTCTAGGTATCGAACCTAGTTTTTTGTGCATCAACTCTGTGCTGAAGAGAATCTTTTTCTTGTAAACGCACTGAGCCTTAAAAGCAATTTCTGTCATATTGCCCTTCATATTCCTATCTCTTTCATCACCACCCAAAAGGAAACACTTTAACTTCAGGCAATAAAAAGCTTTTAATTCAGATACAAGTTTACATGAGCTATCTTCATTACAGTGTACAATGTAAAAAATGAGAAAAATTTAAATCGTATTTTAAAATTTAATTAGATAATTTCTGCTGTTTTGCCTGTTTTAAAATACATAATAAAACTTCAATAAATTATATTCTGGGTCATATCAGCTTCTTCTCAAGAAAATGAAGTTAAATCTTTGTAGTAACCAGCAGCTTAATTTTCATTAGGCTAGCTATTTGATAATTAGTCATGCACCATAAATCAAGTCCCCAAGTCTTCTCCAGGTTTCTTAATTGAAAATTATTGTTTCTTGGCTCCGTGGCTAAATGTGCAGCAAGTCTGAGGAGTGATAGATGCTGAATCTAGCACAAACAGTTTGAAACAGTCAGAACTTGATAGATCATTGCCCTGAAGGGGCTTGTAATGGTGGAGAGACTGTGAATTTCAAAATTAAAGGTTTGTTCTTAAAAATCACAAGTGTAAAAGCTAGCTGTAGTTTACCAAATAGCTTCTAACCTTCAGCCACTTTTCCTTTCATTGCTAGCTGGATTTCAGTTGCTTTTCTAGTGACAATTGTCATGGGTTTGTGTGGCTATATTTGAAAAGTTAAAATGTTGGCTTGGAAAGATACAGACCGAGGGTATTTGTGTTCTCTTTTGTTGGTGGCATTCTTTTGCTGGTAAATCTCATTAACAAATATGGAAGTAGTTTCATTTTTGGCATTTCAAACACTGAATGAAATGGTGGCAGTCCTCTCAGAGCCACTATGAGAGAACAGATGGGCCTGCCACGCACGCCTCAGGTCATAAAATAATTTCAGATATGATGCAACTGTGGCTAAGTAAAATACTTTTGCAAAGTCAGAAATATATTACTTCACTGAAAGAAGGGAACGCTTTGTAATTTTTCTTTGACAGCCCAGCAGACTTTGCACAGAGCTCAGCTTGTGCTTGCCATTCTGTGGATGAGGACAGCCACAGGGTTTTCTGCCATTCATGCCTTGCTTCCTCGTGACCCAGTGGCCAAGACCTGATGACGACCACAACGGGAAACAGCGTGAAATCCTCCATAAATTTACAAGTGGGAATCAATTGATGCTAAAACCCCCCAAACAAACAAACAACAAAAAATCGAAACAAAACAGGTCTAAGTGTTTCAGGTGAAAATTTCCAAATACACTGCTAAATTCCAATGCATTGGTAAGTTAATGCTGGAAACCTTCTCACACCTTATTTAACTTGATGAACAAACACAGACTTGGAGCTGATGAGGGCATTTATTTGTCGTCAGGTACACCACGGCTTGCACTGCAGCTGATCTACCCCTGCTTGATTTGTCTTTGATGACAAATATCAAAGCACCCCAATGGCTTCGAGGGCAGAGGCTGCAGCCTGAGCTGTGTGTCTGTCCTGCTCAGGGCCCTTCTCCTGGCACACCGGGCTGCTGCTGAGGGGTGCAGCTCTCAGCAGGTGCTCCCCATGTATTACAGATGGATTTGTGCTGCTCTAGGTTCATCTCCTTCCCAGCTCAGCTTTGTTCTGGCAGTTCCAGGGGTGATGGCTTTCTCAGTCTGCTACTCACAGCAAAGTCAGGGGGGAATGATGAGTAAACTCTGAGGAGGGAGGGATTTAAAAGGCCACACTGTCAACTGGAAGAGAGTTTATTAAAATATATAATCAAATAATTATTGCCTTTGTGGATCATGTTCTTTTTTTGAGGCCCTGAAATGACTGTGCATAATCTTATTTTTGTAGAGATTTATTCTTGGAAGGGAAAGTCATTTGCCTAAAGGATATATTGATTTCATTCAGCTGTCACCAACCCTTTGTAAGATGTTACAGACAGAAAGCCAAATTCAGACCCAACTTTGTTTTATTTTTGCATTATACCAAATCTAAATATGGTGCTGCTGTTACAAATGAGAATTGCTTTCCCATGGATTGTTCCAGTTTCACACTGGACTGGATTGCATCACCAGCTGCGTGAGGAGCAGAGGAGGATGGAGGACCAGGAGGGAGTGGTGTCAGAGGGCATTTTTGGAACTCCCTCCTGGTGGGCAGTGCTGGTGAGAGGCTCCAGAGAAGGGAGGAATGGAAGCAGCCCAAGGCAGCGTGGAAGGAGCTTTCCGCGAGCAGCCTCGGGATGCAGGGAGCAGGCTCTGCTCTGCTCTGACACACAGACACACGAGGGATGTCCTGACGAGGAGGGATGGTGGGCTCCTGGAGTAAGGAACCAGAAGGGGTTCCCTTGGTGCCCCTCCAGTCTGGCAGGAGCAACTAAATATTTTATCTGAGGGGTGGACAGACCAGAGTTTACTCTGGTGACACCTGAGCTGAACGTGTGAAGATCAGTGTGGGGGATCATCCTGATTCCACTGAGGTTCATGAGAGATGAACAGCTTATTTATTTTTCCTACAGAATCATGGGAAGATTTTGTGGCTGGATCCCTTGTGAAATAAAATCAGGCAAACTGTTTTTATCAGATTCTGATGCAAAATTGCAGCAGTATCAAACTATCAGTTCTTGCTGTGTTTTACATTTGTGATTATGAGAACTGTTTTCCTAGCTAGGTGATTTTGACCTGTTAAAACATTAAAATACTAGTATTATCAGCTTTGCCCATCTTTTAGACTGGCACAAATAGATCCAAAGTCACAGTTGAAATGCCTCCTACTCCCCCATTCTTGTTGCAAACACACACAAAAATAAAATGGAATGATTGGTGTTTAAGATTATATTTCAGTTGATTCTCAATTGCTATGAACTTCATCTCCACGATACTAAATCTTCAGGATTACCAGTAACATTTTCCTAAAGCACAAAGAACAAACACAGTATGTAATTTTTTTATTCTGGGGTTTGTTTTCAGGATGCAGAGTGTGTATATTCTATTTAATTAACATTTTACAGAAATATATATAGATTTGAATAAGAAAAAAATAATTTTCTCCCTTATACTTCAGTCAGAATCAGAGTTTGCGTGCGCGAGCCAGAAAGGCGTGTGGCTGAAATGGTAGCCATAGGCCATTAAAATGAAAAAGATCAGAAAATAAGAGTCCTGTAGCTGTTGTTTCTCACAAGATGCGAGCTCATTGTCAATCTGTGCATCTAGGTAGAATTACTGTAATATATATGATGCAACAGCAACTAGTGGATAGATGAATTTGAGTGGGGCTGTGTTCTCCATGTAAGGAAGAGGCAGTGCTTACTCAAATGCTGTTAAAACTCCCTCATTTACAGCTCCTGGAGATGAAACATACAGCAGATTGCCTGTAACCATAGCAATTGGCTCCGATATGAAAGATCTCCAGCACAGAGGTAGTGGTAATGGCAGAAGCAGTGTGGAAGATAAAGGTGAACAGATAGAGACAGTACCAGGTGGAAGTGAACTACAAAATAAGTGAAGGAGAGGTGCCCTAGATGGATTTGGGCAGACGTTGAGTTTGATGGGAAGGTTTGGGCTGGCGAGGTGCTGGGGGAGGACAGGGACAGCTGAAGAGAGAGGTGAGGTTTTGGAGCTAGGCTGGTGTGGAGGACAAAATCAGAATAGGGCTGGCACAGAATCTGGGCAGGATTCTGCTGCTGGAGGCCGCTGCCTCTCAGGTTGGTGCCGTTCAGCAAGGGGAGATGGATTTCAGGGATCCCAGGCAGCTCAGGGAAGGACTCCACACAAGTTGCTAGCTCTCGATGATGGGGTGTGGTGTGATTCCTGGTGTTGAGGTGCAGCACTCTGAAAAATGTAGATATTCCATATCCCAAAGCAGTGCCGCAGCTGGAGACCTGCACTTTGGAGATGTGAAAGGAAAATGCCCAGAAGGAAAAGCTATTCTAAGAGGTGGGGGAGTTCAATTGCCTTGAGTTATGAGCACTGGTATAAATAAAAAATATCTGAGATATTTACTTTAGTATTTTGCTTGATGTACAATTTTGGAGCTCTTGTTTTGGGAAATATATAAAAGTTGTTTCCTCTTATTATTTCTGATAAAGGGATCCAATTCTAAGGCTCTTGTTCAGTAATCCATAGAATCATGGATGTGAATAGCTTTTAAGCAATAACAACAACAACAACAACAACAATTAATAATAATAATAATAATAATAATATTGACCTATCAATTCCAGAGAAGAAGAATCCGTTTACAAGGAGGAAACCATATCAATAAACAAAGGACTGCAGGGCAGGACTCTTTAGCTTCACATATACAGTTTACATCTATCCAAAATGAATTTTTGGAACCATTACAAAGATTGGGGCCAAACCTCTCAAAAAACATTCAGGTCATTTTTCACAAAGACTTTTTGAGGTTTCACTGGAAAAAAAAAATCTCAGTGAAAGGTCTTCACTGTGATTATGGTTTAAATCTGTCTGATTAGGGATAACTTCATTTGGGCGACTGGAATGCCATTTGGGTGAGAGCATGGAATCCAGCAGTGAGGGTCCCAGGTTGCAGGACTGTTTTCCAGGACTGAGCTGGCTTCTTGGGGAAGATGCAGCTCCCACAGCACCCTGTAAATCCACCTGTAAATCTGTGAAGAACACATAACCCCCTTGGTCTTCCTCACCCTGCCTTTCCACTACTTTTCCTTGGCTTATAAAAGTTATTTTTGGTCAGCCAGGCTCATCTTTACAGAAGGCATAGTAAATATAAGATTTATACAGCTATGTGTCATCTTAAATCCACTCAACTCCCCAGGTAAAAAACAGGATCACAGCAGTGAACATTTTAATAAACAAGCAAAGGCATTGTACAAAAAAAAAGAGAGAACAGATAGAAAAAAAGATGTTACAGTTCAACGCTTCCTATCTAGGCTGGAGAAATGAGGCTGAGGCTTGTATTCAAGTTCCCATTCTGGAATATTTACTGCCAGTGTTTGGTCCCGAATTAGAGCTGTAGGTGATCAGCTCTAATTCATTGTTTCACTCTGATTTTGAAGCAATCAGAAACTTGCGAAGCCAGCTGACTTTGCAGGATTTGAAGGCTAAAATCTGATTAAACAAGGTTGCTGGATATTACCCACCATCAAATCACTGGTTCACCTTTTCAGTGTATCTTTAGGAACGTATGATTGCCCTGAGATATCTGCTGAGAGAGAGAGCTTCTTTTATCTGTAAGAATTAGCTGGCACTGTTATTGCTAGTATCTGGCAGAGTTTCCTTTTCTGCTATGATTTGTTCTTCTAAATTAAATTTGGTGTGGTGCTAGCAGCTTGGGATAAGCATCAATTTTAAGTTTTGATAAAAAAAAAAAACCCAAAACAAACTACAAATCTAAACCTGTCTGGACTACTAGCTAAAGATTTATTCCAAAGTTTATATATACCCACAATGTATCTCAGCCCCAGAAAATTCCTTTTTACATCATCACTTTGCAAATCTAGATAGTCTTCAGATGCTTAAATTTTAACATCTGCTAAATAGGGTTAGCATCACTGTCAAATTGGAATGAGTCTTCAGTGACTGGGTCCAAGTCTGCAATCGTCAACTGTCTAATTTGGTAATGGCAACTTCAGCAGAAGCAGAATCAAGACGGATAATTTCTTCCCTATCAAATTTATGTATGTTGTAATGTAATGAAAATATTCCCCAAGGGAATTTCCTTCGCTCTGCATAGCACATGATACCAGTGGAGCATTTTTCTTACCCCTATTTTATCTACTGATATTAAAGTGTCCTTGAAAAATACTCTTGCTTATGTAGGTGCGAGGTGTCTTAAAGGTCTTTCACTTCCTTGTAAAATGTAAATATGTAGTTAATCTTAGTTATCAGAAATACTGCAGCAATCTTCCCTCCTCCACCAGGAGCTTTGCTATAAAAAAATGCATCCTACCTGGTAAACACTGTAAGCTAAACTAAAAATTGTCATTTTAAAAACTGTGAATCCAGATATATCTGAAAGGTATTCTGATTCCTTTAAGGTGTTTAGGAAGTGAGTATTTAGAGATTAGGCATCTGCTGGAAACTGCAGCTCCCTGGTAGAAGAGGTAAATTCCAATAGGGGGGAAAAAAAAAAAAAACCCTAAGCTTTTCTGCAAGATGGGGTTACTTCTAAAATCTGTGGGGGCATCAATTTTCCACTCTCAGGTCAAACTGTAGTCAACACTGATGTCAGCCCAGGCGAGCACGTCTCAGTAATGCCAGCGTGGCTCAGCCAGCAGTGCTCTTACCTCTTGGCTAGGAGGTCACAAGTTTAAGTCTCCCACCAGGGCTTGGGCTGGTTCTTAGCGCTGACATGGCAGCGCAGCGCCGCGGAGGTGCTGAACTGTTTGAGGCGCCGTCCTTCCTGAGATGAGATGTTAATCCAAAATCCCTTCCTCCCGTCCCCGCTGCCTGCCCAGGCGCTATCGCTGGGGCACTTCTGTCACAAGAGGCTGGGCAAGGCTCCTTCCCTGCCAAAACTGGCAGCCACACGCCAGCCCCGGCCGGCCAAGGCGGAGCGCAGGCCATTGTGTTGTTGCACCACCATTACTGTGTTTAGTTAAGTACAATGGAAACATTGTTAAGCGTTTTAGGATGCACAGGATATGAAGGGCCTAACGCAAAAGCCAAAATCTAAGGCGGTTTTCTAAATTCTATTGTTTATCATGTCTCTGCACACAGGCACACAAACACATTATATGTATATTTAGAAAGTGGGGCTCTGTTAAAAATTACGTTCAGCTTGCACCCATTCCATTTATATTATGTTGAGCAATTATATTCCTTCCCTCAAACTGATTTTTTACCATTTTGAAATAAGAACTCTGCATTTAATATCGCACATTCTTTATTAAAGAACCATATTGTTTAGCTTGTCATGATATAGAGTTGCTTTTCCATAAGTACATTAAGCATGGGTACTCAGGGGATATTTTCTTCAAAGCAAGTGGAAATTCTGGGAAGAAACGTGTTATAACAACTGTCTATGGTTAAGAATGAGAAATAGTAGAAAGCTTGGATGTTCCCTGGGGAATAGGGTGCTATATGTAGCATTGTGGAAATGCCATCTGAGGATGGTTATGAAGTAAAAGACTGCATGCTCCAATTTATTTAATTTCATTTTATCTTATTTTACTTTATTTCCCCTGACACATTGGCTAGAACTAGAGTGCTAAGTGTTCATTTTATTTACAGTATAACACTATTGATGAATATATATGTACATGGCCTAAACCTCAGGAATAAAGAATTAATATGGAAAAGATTATTAAGTAGGTACAAGTTTGGGACCATATCATAATAATGTAAGAATTTTTGTTCCCTTCAAATTAGAAGCTCTATGATCTTATGAAATGAAAGTACCTATTTGGAAAAACGAAAAACAAAAAACAAAAAAAAAGCCAACAAAACAAAAAAAAAATCAGAGAGTAAAACTTCAAAATAATGGAATCTCCCATTTTTTTAACTCCCTTTTGCATAATATAAAGTCCTTAAACTCTTTTTGTGGCAGTCCTGCTGGCTTTCTCTTGCTTGATATTCTGACCATTTTTGAACCCTTGAACTCTGACAGAGAGGAGGGACTTGGAGAGGTTGTCATCTGATCTATGTAAGAAGGCAAAAGGAATAGCTTTCTCTTTAATAGCACTCTTTTCTGCTTAACAGTTGGTGGGAGATTAAAATGATCTAGGTGGATAAGGCAGGTTAAAGGTCAAGGGACACCACAACTCCCCCTCTTCCCCACATGTCAAAATATAGACAGGTCATTAGAAGTTAAAATTTTGTGCCCCTTTCCAAAATATTTCGGTTTATATATTATCATGTATATTATTTATGCACTCATTTTTATTGTAAATTCCACTTCTTGAGGGGGACTGGACCCCTACTAGGCTACTGTCCAGCCTGTATAGTCGTCAGGTGCTGACATTCTGAGTTTCAGCCATATTAATTGCTGGATAAAGGCTATAATCCCTTCTCTTTGAAGCCCAAGACTGATTTTTAGGCAGTACTTCAAAAGCAGCACACAACTGAAGAGGCATATTTCCTACTAGCACTGAATCAACATGATTTACTCTGTTTGCATTCGTCTGCATACGCCGTGCATATTTGGCTGCACAACAAAAAGGTGTGAGTTGGCTCTAATACAGTCTAAGGAGAGGTTTTTACTCTCCTGAAGTTGATGCATGACCTCATCTGAGACATACCGTTCCAGATCTTTGCTTTAAGCATCATTAGGAAAGTATAAACTCCTAGATCATGCTTTTGTTACCAATGAAAAATCTTGCCTTACATTGCTAGAATTCCCCCCCCCCCCACAATATAATATTAAAACTATAATTTAGAGTGAGGCTGTTTCATAAGCTGCGAATAAATAAGGCCTGTGTTTTGTAAAAGCAAACCTTCTTAAAAACATGGATTTTAATATCTTAAATACTGCATCTTCTTAATTAAACGAAGCTGTGATCCAGCAGCAAATATCCATTATTAAGAATAAATAAACATATTGTTTAGCCTGTTTTTCGGGAAAAGGAAATGGCTGAGGAGGCCTTTGAGCGGTAAACAAATTTGTGGCGGTGGCAGAGCTCACGGCTGGGTGTGGGTGTGCTCCTCTCTCGTGGCTGTGCCTCTTTTTGTGGCGGGGTGTGCTTGGCTCCTGGCTGGCTGTCCGCAGAGCCACGCTACGGGGACTTTCTCATCCAGGATTTGCCAAGTATACTTAGCGTTGTGTTTGAGAAAGATTAACAATATTTCAGATCAAAGGAGAATCCTGCTGCACGGTCTTACAAGATTGTCATTCACTTCCATTATGGCTCATTTGCACAAGATTTTCATGTAATATGTGCCATTGTTTTGATGGCAGTGATTTGACATAAAGACAGGGCCAAAATGCATCTCGGAGCCCCACTCCGCCGGGCTGGGGGGTAGCTGGGCCGCAAAGAACTTGCCAATCATAAATGCAACTTTGTCTCGGTTATATTAAAGCCTTTATCAGGTGGGAAACTTTTGAATGAGCCTCGATTCAAGGAGAAAAACTAGCAATGGCTGGTTTTTATTAGGATGTAGGCGCCGTTTAAACCAGGTAAAGTTTTGGCTAGTGGGGAATACAAACCTCATGCAAAGAGCAGTTTCTGTCAGCTACATATTCTGATGGTTTTTTGTCTCTTTTGAAATGTGGGATTTGCTTTGCAAATGTTGGAGAGCCCCGCGGCAGGAGTGACATGTGAGAAATTTGACACATGAGAAATTTATTTCTCCTAAAATTTATTGTTTAACCTAGTAGCTTCATTTTAAAAATCAGATTTCCCAGGTGGATGCATTGCAGACACTTTAAAATGCAGATGCATTAGACTGCAGTGCAATACAGGAATCAATAAAATTTATTGGAGAAGAAAATAAAGCATATCACATAATCTTCTTCAGTTCCTTTCTTTTAAGTAATAACTTTTTAGGGAAGGTCAGATTTTATGGGTAAATAAATGTGAACTTATTGAGCAGTTTAGTTTGATTTAAAGTCACAACTTGGGACTGGACAAAGCCTGTTGCTTTGGCTTTAATACACCCTGTTGGGCTTAGGTAGCACAGGAAACTCAGCACAGGAGCTGATCCAGGATGTCTGATGCCTGAATCTGTAATTCCCACTGAGGTCGAACTTCCAGTGACTCCAGAAAAGAACTGCAGGGTGGCCATCCTTTCCTGTCCAGCCAAATGCCTTAGGTATAATTATTCAAGTTCAAACCAAAATTTCAGCTGTAACTGTAAGTTTTCTGGCTTTCTGTGCATCTAAATTGTCATTAAGATTTAACCTATTTTTTTTTCACTCTTTTTTTAAAGCATGGTAGTTTTGGGTTTTTTTTCCATCAGTGGGGGCAAAAGAGAAAATGTGGATGTATGAGATGTAGTACATTGTACAGGGATTTAGGAAAAAAGTTTACTTCAAAGAAGTAATGATGTCTTTAAAGCTGTTAGTTATGTGTGTGGAAGTATAATGCAAAGAAATGCATATGTAAAAGTCAAAGGAAAAGTTATTGTGCAGGAGATTGTTTCAAGATGAAAACGGTGTATTCTACTGATTTTTGTGGGTATAAGTAGTTAATAATTTGTTATGGGCAAAACACCTGAAACAACTAGGTATTAATTGCAAAGAATATTTCAGAAAAGAAAGAAACCTTGAAGAATGCCACCGAAGTGATGTGTTTTGAATTGTTTTCACACTTTGCATTGCAAGTTACACTTAAACGCATCTGGTGTGCTTTTAAAATGAAAATAACTGAAATATCCTTATATGAAAATGTGTGATGGAAGGAACCTTGTGGCTGGGTTATAAAATCTTGGTAAATGGACTGTAAAGTGGAAACAGTGAAAAACATTTCACTTTGGTGACGATAGCTGGCATCTCCCTTCTAGACACGCCACGAAAAGGATTTATTTCAGGAAACTCATCACATACTGTGGAAGGTAGCATCTATATGTCAGCAATTCCACTGACATTTTATGGAAAGCTTAAAAATATAAACATTGAACTGGTGGATCCCTGTTTTTCTCCCTGCTCGGGAAATGCTTGCAGAATACACGAACAACAGCGCCCTCTGCACCTGAAACCCCTCCGGTTATTAAACCCAGACGTTCCTACGTGCTGCAGGAACCTTTAATTTCAATTACTGCTTTTTTCAGCTGCTGGTAGGTATAACTGGGCGGCGGGGGAGGGGTGAGAATTTTCAGCTGTATTTTAAAGTGCTGTGTAACTTTATAATATTACCTGAAAGCTTCAGCACCCTTAGGTGCAAAATTTACAGCAAGACATGATTTAAAGTTATAGAGGGAAAAAAAAAACCCCAAAAAACCCACAAAAAACAAGCACAAAATAGCAACAGAGATGTTGCACTTTTGCATTCCCTGCAGCATAATTTAATTCCCCAGTGTGTCATTAACAGAGAAGTACATCACAGTCTGGAGTTTTGTTTTAGTACAGGTTGGCTGTATTGTTTTAATAATTTTTGAGTCTTCAGATATTAGATACAGAATCAGAATTATCTGTTTCTTGTAGTGCTAAAAGATGTTTTTCTGGGGAGTTTCCAGAAACCACTAGTAAAGCCAGAGGCTGATATGACAGTATTTCAGGATTTGTTAGACATAATGATTTAAAATTGGACAACAAACTATTTTTGCAAGGCTCAAAATAGAATTATGCAAGGAAATAATTATTACAAAAATGTATTAATTTGAAATAAGTATTTTATGTTCCTACAATAATACATGTAAGAAAAAGGTCCTGTGTGAAAAGTTCTTGCATAATATTTCCTGATGATCAAAAAGAACAAAAATTAATTTCTGTGTGCTATTTATATAAGCAATTAGTACAACTGAGATGCTAATTAAGCCCACAATATACTTTGCTTATTTCTATAAAAGGCATTAGATGAGCTGTCCAAAAAACTCACAGCAGAAACATTCTATTTCTCTTAAATTAGAGCAGCAGTTTTTAGGCACTTTCCACCACAATTTATTTCTTCAAACCAGAGGCAATTAAATATATATATATGAAGTATAAAAACGTATCAGGATGCTTTGATTATTTAAAAAATATTTTATATTTTTTTCCAGTTTTTCACCGGAGATAATTTAATCCTTTGCTTTTTCTCATCCCTTCCTTAGTTAATAATTCCTTGTCTTTAATATGAAAGTAGCTCCCAATTGCAAGTTTTGTGTCTGAAATATGAGTTTTAGAAATGTTCAGGGTTATTTCTACACGGATTACAGTTTATGTATTTAAAGAAAAAAATGAGTGGATTGTATGGAAATTATTATAAAGGACTCTTTTTAAATAGAATTAAAGTAGTAAAGTTAATACCAAAGAGTGGTACTCTTTTGCTTTAGTAGGATGGAAGTAGATCTACGTCTGCAACGTAATATTAATGTGACAAAATTTGTTTTTAGAATTTACTCATTTAAGAAAGGCAAACTGTCTTTGTCAGAGCAATTAAGAAGCAGAAAAGTAGAAAGCCTAAAATCATATAGCTTCTGCATATGAACCAAATGCTTGCAAAGGAAATTCAAAGACATATCTGAATGCTAATGTCAGCTTAGATTATTGATGTGAAAGGGATTTAACAATCAGAAAACAATAGTTCTTTGTTGCATTTCTACTTTTAAGCAATTTAAGATGCTGCTTGGAAAGATATGAAGTCTCACGAAATTTCCAAAGACAAAGCACTAATGGCTCTTAATATCACTGTGTTCATTTTAAGAGCAAATTAAAAGAGTGAAAGAACGGTGCAAATAATTGTTTCATATGTTCTTTGCTTGTGACTGCTGTAATCATCCAGGCTGATTTACAAATGTAGACTTGAAGGTTTCTCAGCTTCCTGCAGTGTAGAAGACTGTTACTTTGGCACTCACACTCATGCCCTTGTAATCACCACTCAAAACTGTGCCCTGGTACTTCCAATTCCCAGTGTCTTGATTGAACACCTCATTCTGTGCTAACAAGGTGTCCAAGGTATTTGAACAGGGGGCTGCAGTCAGAAAATTGTTAATGGTTTCACTCATTAAGAGTTGCTGCACTAGTTTTGGTAATTTGGTAACTGTCTAAATTGCAAGTTGATTTTTTTCCTTCATTTTAAATAATGATGCTAAAATTTGAGACCAGGAACACTAACAGCTAAAAACCCCCAGAAGGATGCTTAAATCACTGTATTTGTATTAAAGTAAAGGGTTTTCATAGCAGAAAAGGTATGATTTTATTTTTGAGGTTATGTTTTAAAATTATTGAGAAATGCATAAATAAGTATTAAATAAAAATCTGAAGACAGAAAATGCACAAAAAGGGAATAGTGAAATGCAAACCAGCCTGAAGATCTTGAAGAAATTATTTAGGAAGCAAAACTAATAATAAAATTACAAACAAAAAAAGTAAGAAAGAATTTGCCTTGGGCTTGGACGTATATTTTTGGTAATTGGGATGAAATTCTTGAAACCAAAAGGATTTATAGCTGCAAGAAACTGTAGTATATGTACCTGAAAAAGGCCTTAGGAATCTTTAATACTTTTTTGCTGTATTGCAAGCTAAGCAGAAAGTAAGCCAAGATCAATGGGCCTGATCCTGCAATCCACACTCAAATAAGAACCTTTTTCTTTTTCACTTTTCTGTCTTGCCGAGAGCTGCATTGAAAAGAAAAAAAAAA
>VWZN01017193.1:473459-505602 GCA_013396955.1 Regulus satrapa
AGGGAAAAAAAAAAAAAAAAGAAAAGTATTTTCTGGGAAAAATAAAAAAGCAGTAAAATGCTATTAAAATTAATTAAACAAATGATGTGAAAGAGATTTTACTGTTTGAATCCTTGCTGTCATCTGGGATCAGTACGTTACTTTATTGAAGGAGGAATATTAGAACAGGGAGTGGGGTCTGTTTTCAGACTACATTTTACACCTGAAGAAAATTTTCCCCATGGAGATTTAATGTTTGAAGTGGAAAGAAAACTTTTCTGAAGAAAAAGAAAATCGTCATTTTCTGGTTTTTATGTGCTAAAAGTTTAAGCCACCCCTAAAAACTTGCAGTCTACTCCTTTAAACACAGAATTAAAATCCAGTGAGTTGGCCTTCGCTGCATCTTTTGGCCAGGTTTTGTGGTTTTTAAATTACATATAGATATATCTTTACAAATAATCTCTCTGTGGCCGTGAAAGTTGCACACACAAACGAAGGGAAACGAAAGGAAACGCCAACACTGGCCACACAGAAAGCACTGTCAAAAGCACAGTATAAACAAACTGAGGAAATATATTTTTTCCCCCTGTTATTTTTCTGCCATTAATTTAAAATATTCTTTGTAACTTTAGAAAGCAAACTACTTTCCAGCACAAGTGTGGATAGTATCTTTGTGGTAGGTGGTTTGGGCTTGCTCTTTACTGAACAAGTATACACTTTAATAAGAATCAGACCGGAAAATGTAAAAATAATATTGTAAATATCCTTCCAGATTTGAAACATGGTATGATTTGGCCTTCTCAGGAATATTCTAACCAGCAGGCAACACTCATTTTGATTTTGTTTGAGCAGAATCTCTCCTACATCTCCTTTATCCGCCGCGCTTTCATGAAGTTATGCTGCCCACATCATTTGTCTCTCAGCTGGCTGGGATATCTCTCCAAGGTACACACAGCTCTTGCTCATGATGGAAAAAAAAAAAAAAAAAGAAAAAAAAAAGATTGCAAGCAGAGGAGCGAAATGAAAGCGGTGTTTACAGTGCTGCTGCAGTTTGCTGAGAGATGTGCTGGGAGCAAACAAGTAAACGTGAACTGTAGGAAGGAGCATGCTGCTCGAGCATTAGAGAAGTGCAACACGTCGCTGTGTTTTACTTTAGTTCCTATCTTTTTTTAGATTCATGCTTTTAGAAACTTTTTGGCATTTCTATTTGTTCAATAGTGGGAATTTTACTGCTGTCTAAAAAGAAAACAACCTGTTAATATCTCAATGTATCAGTTTTCTTCTCTGTGCATATTTTACTCTCTGATTGCAGCTGCAGTGGGTATGGATAAATAAGTTTTAGAAGAAAATATTTTCGAGTTTTGTTGTGTGATCAGTGTATTTCTGAGCTAGAGATTGGAGGGGTTTTTCCTTTTAGTACTCAGGTCATTCCTCTGAGGCTGATTGTGAAAATAAAATCCTATCTGTATAAATTGAAAAGTTTCCTTTTTGAACTGAAGTTGAATATAGATCATGACTTTTCCATGGAAAAATTACAGAAATAATGGCCCCTGGCTGTGGAGGCATTTTTTTTTGTTTTTCATGAATCAGGCACAAAGTTATTTAAATTAATTCTGGTCTCATCACCCTAATATAATATCATTACTGATCTTTAGAAAAAAAATATTAGTGTGTGGATGCAATTGCAATAGCTGTTTGACCAATTTTCCCAAACAATTTTTTCTTTATTGAAAAGCAAGACTACTGATGACAATACTCACTCACGATGCACATGCTTCATGCATTTCACACATTATCTTTTTATGTTAATTGCATGGATCAAAAGTACTAACTTTGCTTCATGATCAATAGAGGCTAATTTATTTACTGTCTTTTGAAAGCAGTCTTAAAGGAAAAAAAAATCAGAAGAAGAAACTCTGTTAATACTTCCGTGTAATTTAGAAAACATATGAAAAAATTAAAAATTTACTCCCCAGGCTTAGTTTACAGCTATGCATAAAGTGTTCTGCTCTTCTGATTGGTCCCACTACATAACTTGTACTCAGGTATGATTACATGAACTGCAAAAGAACAGATTTAATTTCTCTGTGACTGCTGCCTAACAGAATTCAGGATATCAGGTACCACAGCTACAGCCATTTAAGTGCTAATACTTCCTTAAATATGAATATTTTGTTAATATTCCCCTTCCCCCTTCTGACACTGACACCTCTGTACTAAAACATGTTTATTTCAGCAATTTCTGTTTCAAATGGGAAATGAGAGCCTTTCCTCTGAGTGTTCTGGACTGGTCCCTTTGCCAAGGGGTGGGAAAGCTTGAGGTGGTGTGGAGCAGTGGATCCATCCCACATCTGGCATGCTCTCCAGTGGCCCGTTTCTGGCTACCAGTTGCCATGCTTGGGCTTCCTGCACAGCTCCTCTGCTCCTTGACTGGGTGGGAGACAGACTTTGGTGGTCCCAGGTGTGTCCTGCCCTGAGAAAAGGCTCTGATCTAAAGCAGAGGCAGGATCTACACTTTTCAGACACTCCTGAACGAAAAAGGCTGGCCCCTTACCTTACCAATGGATGCAGCAGCTGAAGGACAGCCAGTGGGCTATCCTAACACTGCCAAAAGACAGGATAGGCTTTCTGACAACCTTCAATTCTACAGAAATTTGTCACTAACCAGAGCAGGAAGAGAACTGAGGTCTTCTTCAGAGGCTCCACTCCTCTGCTCATCCTCCAGCTCCTCCCATCCAGCTCTGCCAGCCAGGAGAGCGCTGAGAAGTGCTGAATTTCCCAGGCACAGGCACAGTGAAGGAGCAGGGACAGTGGGTGATGATGAGAAAGCTTCTTGACACTGTGAAGGAAGCACCTTTCAAAACTTCCCCATGCCTCCTCTGCAGCACAAGGCAGCAAGGGCTGAGAATAGTGAGAGGGAGGGTTTCAGTGGTAAGTAGGTGGCTCTAATGTGGCTAAGCCCAGTCCTTAATAAGGAAGCACAGTAAGCATTTGGGTTCAGCATTTCCCTCACTGGTAGCTTCAGCTCTCCCTTTATTCCAGTATCAGATTTCTCTGCACTTCCTGTCTTACTTACCACTCTGTTGGTTCATACACAGCACTCAGGATGTACTTTGTAAAAACGGATCACACAAGACAATGCGGATTTCCAGAGGTGCAGTGATTTTTTTTCAACTGTTGAAATTTTTCTTGACTGTGTTCAAAACCTCCATTTTCCAGCTAGGGTTAATGGTGGCAATGGAATTCCTCACTGGGAGAATTCTTACTGGAGTCAGAATGCTGTTCAAAGCTTTCTGTGTTTCCCATGTTGATTGCTTATTTCTGTCATCCTCCACGTAATATCAAAGATGTGGGCATGATATTTCAGCACAGGAATATCTAGTCCACCAAAAACCCTTTGCAGCAACTTGTTGAGCCATGGCAATTTCTTTGATGCATACCACAATGACTAACAAATTCAATATTATAAGTAAACAATGGGTTAATCTTCCTGGGAAAGCACCAGTTGGATAGATAGGAAATAGCTCAGCACTGGTATGGTCCATTGCTTTTCCCCCCCGTGCATTTCTTAAATTATATGAATTTTACACAGGCAAAGTCTTTCCCAATCATTGATGAATCCATCTTCCATTTAGGAAAAAAAGAACTATGGGAGAAACTTCTTGAAGTTTTTGGGGAGTCAGGACCACTTCAGCTTTACTGGCAGGTTTCACTGGCTGTCAGGGGGATGAGTATCACTGTAAGGATTTGCTATGATTAGAGGAAATGAGGTTCTGGGTGATGTGGGCAGTGGTGCCACCCATGAAGTCTCTGAAATGTGGCTAAGGAATGTGGATCCACCCCAAATGCCTGCTCAGATCACAGGTGCAGCACTGTATTTCTGAAGAATACCTACCAGAAGGCCTTGGTGCTAATGCTCTGAAGGCAGTAGGGAGGGGCCAAGGGTGTCTTTGGAGCTGATGAATGTGCTGCTTGAGAATATTAGAAGTTTTACAGACTTTCTTGGATACTCTTAAAGGCACTTTCATGGTTTCCTCAGGTTTTGTCTCTGTTTTTAAAATCACTCTCTCCTAGTTTTAATCAGTGTCTAGTTTGGGTTACAAATGTGCCTCACTTTCCTCATAAGTATTAAACCAGAGCTAGAATACTGACTTGAGCTGTCTGTTTGCTCTTGGTTTTCCCAAGCTGCACCCACAGAAGACAAGATTAGTGTTTTCACCTTGGTGGTCCTGTGTGTGTGTGATGAGTCTTTGAACTTGCCCCAGCTTAGGACTGGTTTTGGGGAAAGGAGTTGTTTTGGGTACTGCTGGGGGGAGAAAGGAAGGGCTGGGGCATGCAGTGCTGGTGAAAGCCAACTCTGGGAAAGGGATTGGGTATTTTCTGCCTCTGTATTAGCTGCTCTGGCATCAGCACGTACCAGAAGCCCTTGCCTTCCCTCACTGCTCTCTGCTTTTGCTTGTTGCTCTAGCTTGGATCAAACCCTGTTTCTGTTGCTCAACTGCCTTGAACTGAAATCCTTATTGAGTGTAGACTAAAAATCTCCAGTTAGCCTCAAATATTATTGCTAGGATGATGTATCATTTGCCTTGAACATGAGCCTGGTTTGCCACTCCACAGGTAGCAGTGGGGTCAGAGAAGTGCACAGCGCTGGGTACCATTCCTACATTTTAACTTGCAAGAGCACAGGTTAAGGAGAAGCACTGCCAGGCCTTCAGTGGAGGCTGTGGCTTCAAGGTCTGGATGAGCCCCCAAGTGCCTGGAGTTCATTCCTGAACTCCATGAATGCTGCAGGGTGAAGGTCTTTAACCAAGTTGCTGCTCACACTGTGTCGCAGTGTTGCATAGCACAGAGAATCACCACTATTTATACCCTCACAGTTTAAAAAATCTCGGCATTGCAATTTTTTCTGTTGATATTCTGCGTCTAATTCTGTTTACTCAATTTTACACCATCATTGCTAATTCTATGCTGCTTTGCACTTCCCTGTGTTCTGCCTCTCCTGAATGAATGCACCCTTCAAGTTCATCCCAGTACTTGCCAGTCCATCTTTGGCCAACAGGTACCTAAGATTTTTTAAAAATAAGTTTTCTCACTATTGTGAAATAGAATAGCAGAAAACTTCCATGAAGTGATTTCTTTCTATCTGAAATCAACAGCAGAGCTCCCAGTTGTAGTTAGTTAAGATCTGTTGTTGATGTCCTCTTCTGGTACTATAAGTGATGTGTTTTTTCATTAGCAGATTATTTTTTTCATGTGGATGGTTTCATGTGTTATATCAGAAAGGAATAATAATAATAAAAAAAGACAATATCATTTAGAAAAAGTGTGACTATGCGGGTACAGAAAATGTTTGAATTTTTTTTCAATCTTGATAATAAACCTGGAATATATCTATTGATGCATCCCAGATAAGTAATTTCTGTTGCGATGTGTTCTCTCAGAGAAGTGTACTATGGAAAATTGAGAATAATGGGCCGTGTCGTGCCCTCAGTCCATGTGCAGAACTCACACTGATGTCAAGAGGAGCTCCCTTCCCAAACCAGGGCCTATATGTGATCCACAGAGTCACTGGTGGAAGTTATCCACACAGAACTACAAAATTAATGGAGCATTGTAATCCATTTTGAGATCTAATGAAATACACCATGATTTAAATTGAAATTAAACAGAGAGATGTCAATAGGCATCGATGAGTTTCCACATGAAAATAACAACATTTCTCGTACAAACCTTCAGCTTTTGATGGGTAATGGTTCATAGACTCTAAAACCACATTTTCTCAGAGCATTATTGTTTAAGCATCTCAGGAGCCTTAAACATGTGAATTACATCTTTAGTTGTAAGACACAATTTGTAAATCTAAGACTTGATCCATTCTGGAAAGAACACAAAAGCACATCTGATGGAATTCAGCATTTCTTAATTGCCTTGCATTTAGAAATTGAAATTCATAAATTAAGTTATGCTTTTGTAGCAGGGGGAGGCTGGAAGATTGTAGAGTTCAGGTGATTCACAAAGATGTTGTTTAAAGTTCATATACTTGATGGCGTTTCATCTGTCCATGACTTTTTAAATTATTCAATGTGATAAAATATTCTGGGTTTGTGTTTGTGTGAGAAATGTCATGAAATAATTAGGATATGTGCATTTCACAGCACAGAGAGACCGAGTTTCATTACAACAGTGTTTAAACTCTACACCAGAACTTTTGAATCTCACAGAAATATTAATCTTGTAGTGCTCTGAAATATTTCATTCCCTGCTTCCTACCCTCATAAAAATACACAGAGAGCTGTGGCTTATCTTTCAAATTACCCATTGACATAAAATATGAGGACTATTATTTTCAACTGTGTTTCAAGGAAGTGTTTCTCAGGATGCTTACTAGGCAGAGCAGTTCTGTCTTTAGGCAGGAGCTCCTGTGATCCTTCCCAGAAATCGACCTCCCTGCTTGCCCTTGCCCCACAGACTGGTGCCTTCTGACAGCACCTGGCTGCTGGGAACTGACTTCTTTATTTCTTCAAACAATAGTTCATCTCCTGTTTTGCATAATTCTGGAAAACAGTGAGGATGTCATTATCTGTTGTGATGTAATTTTCTCTCACTTGAATGAGACAAGTCCTGGCCAGAATGCTGGAGACTCAAGGCTTCAGCAAATCCACGGTGAGCTGAAGACCTGAAATTTTCCTGTGAAGAAAGAGCAGAGCTGCTGGACTCTGAGTGAACTAAATGAGGAATCTATTCCTCTAAGACTATCTGCTAACCCTGTCAAAATTTCATTTGGTTTTCAGAATTTTTTTTTTTTTTGTATTTAAATAGAATAGGTATTGCATTTATAAATAGAGCATGTTAGAGTGATATTACTGAATGTGAAGTATGAAATACATTTTTATTATGAACCGAACCAGTTATTTAAAAAAACTCAAACCAGTTATTTTAAAGAAACCAAACCACACAGAAAGGCCCAAGGAAATTTACAATAGAATTTTTGGGGAATTTTGAGACCGACAAAATGGTTTTGCATTGGGGATTTTTTGAAATCTGCTGGTTGTTCTGTTTTGTTTGTTTTTGTTGGTTGTGTTTTTTTCCTGTGGCTTCTCTACCAGTTATCTTGCCAGAAGGTTTATCTTTGAGAAGGTCGGGCAGCTATTTTGTGATGTTCTCACAAGGCAGGTAGGTCTCATTTAATCCACAACAGCACCTCCATTTAGTATTCCACCTTAGCAGGAAGACGAATACTTTGAAACTGCACCACTCTGGGTTGAAGTTTATCTCCAGACAACATATAAATGCTCCCTGGAAACTATTTAAACCAGGAGTACATATAAAAGCTGTTTTTTCTTATTGTTTCCTGACTTTCTGGACACTAACCAAGACCAGCAAATTCTTAAATCCTACGAATGATTTTAGCCATCTGTAAGTTGTAAAAGAACTCTGTTCAACCTCAAATACTTGAGCTGATTTCTGTTCTATTGCAGGTTGCTCCACTGTTGAGCCTGCTTTGGTCTGAAATAGGCTTTGGGTTTTTTTTCTTCTTCCTTTGTCTGGTTTTTCAGCTTACACCTTCCCTATGAGAATGGTATGAGATGACAAGAAAGGGCTTCTGACCTCACCATTCTCTACTTCCCCCACACTGCATTTGGAAGGGGAATTTATAAAACGTCACGGGTGTAGCCTGGACACTGCTGTCCCAGTAAGGACTACAGGGAGAAAGAATCAGGATCTTGGGTTTGCTGCTTACATTTTCTTTTTTTAACCCTTTTCCCCTGCCACCCTAACAGACTGGTGACCTTTCATCTTACCTTTTTCCTTTGATCAAAATGTAGTCAACTGCAAAATAGAAGAAAATTTCGGTCTAATGTGAAGCTCGGCTTTGGAAGAATTACTGATTTTTATTAAATAAAGCAACACTTCTTCCTGACCACTATCAGTGGATTTTTTGTTTTCAATAGTCAAGCTTGCTAAGAACATTTTAAATAATATTTTTCTGGATTGAAACTCTCAGTTCCCAGCCTCTTCTCCTTTTTACTCCTGTGAACATAGTGCTATACTGTATGTCAATTTGGTCTTGTTTGTGGGTTCATTTTCCCCTCCATTAGAACAGCATTTCTCTCTTTTTTTTTTCCTTCTTGTGATATTGTTCAAAGGCTTCTTGTGATGCCTTGAAAAAAGTTATTGATTGTTAGATCATTTCTCTCATTCATTCAGATGTTTTCTGGTCCCCAGATGGAAACATCACAGCTGCTGCTCTGGAATTCACTATCGACTTTTGTCTCTGGATTATCAGAGCCCCCAGCAAAAAGGCCTGATTCCAGGCACCCTCTTTCCCTCTGTTCAGACTTAAAGCTGTTATCCTTCCAGCTCAAAGGAAGTCCCAGTGCCTGTATATGGCCAGAGTCTGGAGCAGTCAGGTCCTATGATTACTTTCTTTGAGCTATTTTTCTAGTGTGCCTTTCTTTTTAGTCTCTATAGAATTTTTCAGCTCTTCAGTAGGAGCACCAGATCTCAGAGACCAGTCTGATTTCCTGCCTCCCTCTGCTGTTGTTATTTCTGTGCTGGTCATTTGTTATATGATTGAGGGCCGGAATCAACCTGACAAATTAGTATTTTTCAAATTCAGCCTTTTCTGACCAGCAGCCATCTGCTCAGACAAAGAAGAAAGTGGGAAAGATTGCCATGTTTTAAATGCTTTTCACCCAATCCCTCAAGGAAAGCCTCTTTTTTAAATTCAAACAGTTGTTATGATTCAAAGAAAATGCTTATTCTACAGACTGTTTCCTTTCCATTAAAGTTTATTTATACCACAATCCTTGTCTGAAGGTATAATTATGAATGATCTAAGCCTGTACTGAAAATCCTAAATTAAAAAATACATCTGTTGCAAGGATTCTCTCACCAGAAACCTTGAAAATGTTATCCTGTCTGTGCATCCATATATCTGTCTGTCTTCCTGTAGGTTATGGCTATCCTTTATATGTTCCAGAAGTCAGTGGGATTAGATTGCTTGCTTCATACTTTAATTGCTGTGGACATTCATGAAAGGATCAAAACTACGTGGAAAACTGAATACATTTTCAATTTATTTATAGTAAGCTTTCAATCACATTTTCACTTGTTAACAACTAAGGGGATTAGATTGCATTTTCTTCCCCTTCTAGATTTAGAAAGAATCGTAAGTGTAATAAAACATTAAATAAATGGAAAACATAATGTTTAGAAAGAAAAGAGAGCTATAGCATGGATGACATGAACTGCAGCCTTCACCCACAGCAAGGTGTTTTCCTGACAACAAAGGGCAATTGCTTCAGCCCAACTTTTCAGCATACCTCAGGAAGCATCAGTGAAACACATTTATTTTTAATTAAGGCCAATTCTGTCCCAACATTTGCTTTAAATATGGGGACCAAAGAGCATCAGAAAAGGACATTATTTCTGCAGTCCTTTGAAGCTGCTGCCTCCTGATATGTAGCTCCAGGGAGGGCAACACCACACGGACAGTGGGTTCATAGCGAAATCTCCACTTGGCAGAAGATATCTAGACAGCACTTTTCTCAGTTGGGTTTCACCTGACTAATAATCTTATTTTTCATTTTTTAAACATTACAATGAAATGAGTCCATTAAGATGCCATAATGTTAATTAACATTGTCATAAGTTCTTCTTTCATTTCACTTGCATGCATTTTTCAAAGGTGCATTGTGGAAATGATTCTTTTACCCTCCTGTTTGCCTATATATCATCTCATGCTAGTACTGAAAGGTTAAATGTTATAATTTATGCTAATTTTAATTTTCCCTAGTGCCATAGGCAGTACAAATCAAGCAGCAGCAATTTATACCTCACTGACAGCATAAAACAGAACAAACATACAGTTCTGTCAATGGAAGGCCTGTGCCAGGTTAGTCATAGTTAGGTTGTTATGGCCTCCTGAGAACAGCAGTCAAAGCCGAGCAATAATGATGATATGAATATTTATTTTGTGCATAATTTTGGATCCAAGCCATATCAATAAATAATCTTCCATGGTACTTTTGTGCCTCAAGAAGTTTGATGGAAAGGCTTTTTGCCTCTTGAAGAATTTTGAGCAATAAATACCAGATATACATTTGGGCTTTGGCTTTTCAGAGAAGGACCTGATGTTGTAGAGGTTAAGTGGAGTTTCACTGAAGCGTGTTCATGTACAAGAATCTGTAGGTTACAATTACAGGAGAAAGAAGAAGCCAAGGTCTGGCTTAGGCCATCAAAAGGCAGAAACGTTATCACTAGCTTGATACCATCTGGCAGCTCGTTTGTTCCCTTGTCACTATCATAAAGAGTATCTTTGGAGCTGAGGAATGATAGTCAGGTTCTCAGAGCTTTTCAGAGAGCCAGGATAAACACCTAAGTTGTTCATTTACTCGGGTCTTAAACCCTTCCCTCTTCACAGCACAAAGAAAGCAACACATCACCCTGGCTTAGACCCCTTCGGGGCTCAGTGCTCCGAAGCATTTTCTCCACAAATGTAGCTTCTCCCTAGACAGCAGGCACTTCATGGATTAATGGCTCATTCCTTGCTCTGCAACCTTGTAAGATAATGAAACAGAAGAGAGAAATGATGTCATGGCTAGCAACTGGTACTTCAACATCATGGGACAGAGGCTTGATTCCCATGAAAGACAGGCTGAGATGAGTCCAAGCTCATGGAGACAGAGGAAAATGCCATTTGGAGGAAAGCAGAAGCGGTCTAGTGGCTGTTTGCCGTACAAGGAGACACAATCTGGGCTGGAAAATGTGGTTAAGGGTCTCAAGAGCTTTTCTGCTCCTGAACATTCCTGCCTGGGTAAAAGGCACTGTGGACACCTTGCTGGAAAGGTCCTGGAGAGCTGCAGAGAGGCTCACAGTCTGCCTGGTGCGTGCGAGAGGACAGCCAACGCCACGTTGCTTATGGCAGAAGGAAATGGAGCATTGACAATGGGATTAGGGAATTATTGCCTGACTTGAGGCCAAGTGGGGAACCCTATGAGACAAACACAATTACACACTTCCACAGATCGCAGAAGATGGGAAGGAGATTCTTGCAACAACAACTGAAAGGCAAATGCCGCAATAATTTTTTTTCAAAAATATTTGATAAATTTCAGCATAAAAATCCTGTTGACTTTTAATTGGAAGTCAGTTTGAGTGGTTTCAGCACTGTAACTACAATAGCCATTCTTGCTGATTTGTATGTGTCCAAAACTTATTCAATGTTTGTGTGACAAAGCTTAAAATAGAAATAGGGATTTAGCTTGTCCACACATAAGCTTTGCATTACAGCCTGATTTTGTTACAGACATATTTGTGAATAAAGCTGTTGTACCAAAAGATTAGAATGCTCCTTTTCAAATTCAGTGCTTTAACTTAAAGAAGACACCATTTTTTTTTTTTCATGTAGCTATTGCTTCTTGATTTAGAATTAGTGAAACACTGGTTACTTCAACCCAGATGGTTTCTTCCCCACCCATAAGGATAGGTTACTTTAGCACAGATGTCTCTTTTTCTTCCACAAGGCATTCTAGAAGGAAAAGAAAGATTCAGATTTAAGCAATAAATAATAACAAATACCACCCCTATTGGCTTAGATATGTCCAAATCCAAAACCACAGCTTAAAGCTACTTTAAAGTGTGGTGGAGCACAGCTTACAGTTCTTTCATTTTGCTTTCTTTCTAAAAGATTTGACTTTGTTGACATTTTTTGCACAGTTTAAATTTATCTTTATTGAAAAAGAATAAGGATGGAGCAGACTGACAATTTTATTTGACAGATGATTAATAGCTTTGCTTAGATCTGGCCTGAAGTGTAACCACAAAGTGTTTGATAAGGGATGGATAAAATATGGTTTGCAGGCATTAGAGAGTTTAAGGGACATCAAATGGCTGAATGGCAAACTTAAAAATGCAAGGTAGACAACCATGAGGTCATGTTAGCAGTGTACTCGTGTCCTTTCATCCCTACTCCAACTTTTCTTCTGATTGCTCTTGGCTCACGGTGGAGGAGTCTCCATCGGTGCATGTGTGGAAAGGTCTGTTTGTGAGCAGATATGTCCCTTTGTCACAGGAGAGTGGCTCAGCCTCGTCTCCCAAAGTCTCCAGGTTGGGCTCAAAGCACCAAGGCTGGCGCTGAGGTCAGCACAGGCTCTGTGGGGGCTGCTGAGGGCCCTTTGGATTAGGCTGCTTTTTGCCAGAAGGAATTCTTCTCCCCTTCCCTGTCAAGCACCACACCAAAACATTTTCCTTGAAACTCCCCGAAAGTTTCAGCTCCTTGCTTTTCTCCAAAAGGTGGGCGATCTGACCCAAAGTAAGCTTGAGTGCAATTGAAACAAAATTCTTTTATGATAACAATTTTTCTTAGTTTTTTTTAACCCAGTCCAGATTTTGTTACTGCAGGGTAAAGTCGGTTGTAAGGATTTATATTATGTTTATTTAATTAGTAATTTCTGTAAAAGAAAAAATTAATTCTGTTACTTGTGGTGACATGTCATGCCAGGAATAACATTTTGCATCTATGTCTTAACACAACACACCATTTTAAAGGACCTTTCCTAAAATTTAATTTTAGATTTGGGACTATGGAGCATTTAACTTACCTTCAGGAGGATATTTTGAATAAAAATAACAAGAAACTGCTTTACTAGAATATCAACCATGCTTGACTGATATTAACCATATGAAAAAATGTATGAGACATATAAAATTCACATAAGAACTACAGTTAAGCCTACTCATATTTTTCTTTTAAAATGGATGTCCAAACTTTAAAAGTCTGTATGTTATTCTTCTTAAGATCCAAATATATTTTTGGAGACTGAGTTCCTACTGTTTGCAATAATGAACACCTCATGGATGGCAGGGAAAAAAAAAATCAACTTTCCTCAATGCTACTGTTGGCCAAAGGGAGAGTGAAAAAAAAAAAGTTTATAACAAGATATTCCCTGTAGTAGAACAACACTTCTTTTCCCCATATCTGGATGGAGAATGGAGAGTTTCAGGGAAGCCTCCTCACCTCTACCTCCTGTTTTCTTGCCTTGTACCCTGGAGGTTTGCCCCAGAGCAAACCCCAAGGGACCCAAGGGGTGTTAAGGCTGTTTCAAGGTGTTTTAAGGAAGCTGAAGTAGCTGCTTTCCCCCTGAGCACCAGGGACGAGGACTGACCAGAGCCAACGACCAGGATCCTTCGTGGCTTTGTTGAGTGTTGGATGATGCCCAAACAGTCAGTCCAGGGCATTCTGCCTGCTGGAAACTGGGGACAGGGCATGGAACTGGTCTGATACTGGTGTGACAGCCCCTCACAGCACAGCGCACTGGCTCTCCAGGATACCCTCTGCCTTGTCAACTGTCCTGCATTGTCTTCTGGAAATACACTGAGTAATGCAAAAAGCATTTGCTAATGAGGCTTAAAGTTTTCCTTCAAACCATAGTCTTGCATATTTACATGCTTGAGGTTTGCTGCCATTATATGCACCAGTTTTTGGCCCCTTCCCTTCATTCATGCTCTCTGGGAAACACGGTCCTTTGAGAGAGTCGCAGATAATTTTGTCCTCCCTGTTTTAGCAGGATGCTTCACTAGCTGTGTGCCAGTTGTCTTAGACATGCTGGTTTAGCTGGCTGAGCAGTCAGAGGGGTTTTTTGGAGCTGGGGCCTCTAACTCCGGCATGTGCACCCTGTGTGCGTCTGAGGGTGACCATGGTGCCTGGACATCACCTGTTTAGGCCAGTTTTGGCCAGTTTCACCCTGTTTGGGCCTGTTTTGGCCTGTTTCATCTGTTTTTGAACTGTTTGGGCCTCTTTGGGCCTCTTTTGACCTGTTTTGGCCTGTTTGGTCCCGTTTCAGGCCTCGGTGAGCAGCACCATACCCCCAAAAGTCAGAGGTTACCCTGCGAGGGCCGGCTCCGCTCCTCGGGTTGCCGACCCCCTTGTGCTAAGAAGTCTGCTTGGAGCAAGGTCACAGCAGCACCAACCACCTGCCCGTCAGCCGGTGCCAGGGCTGGGAGCCAGGTGAGCCTGTGCCAAAAGCAGGAGCCAGGAGGGGAGAGGCTGCTGCAGCCCTGCCCCGGCGGCCTCCGCGGGCACCGGGGAGCCAGGCTGAGCTCTGCAGAGCTGCCCTTCCCCTTCGCTGGACTCCCTGCAAGAGGCTGAGGGCATCAGGACTGCAGCTGCTTTCACGGGCGAGCTCACTGTTTCCAGAGGTCTGGCTGCAGCGAGGTATTCAACATGTCATAAGCTCAGGCTTAAGGTCTTAAGGATTAAAGCAAAAGTTAGATAGTCTGATCCTCCAAACAGCTGCAGAGGAGGGAGCTAACAGCTCTCTGAAGCTGCTGTGGCATGGCACAAGTGCCTGAGAGGTGCTAAAGATGAAGCTGGAGGGGCTGGCTTGCAGCATGCCTAGAGGTGACCATCAATAAACCAAATGGTACCACATCCTCTTCCTCCTTATCCTCTTCCTCCTCCTCAGTATTTTGAGGCCCAAGCTGTGACTTAACATGGGTGGTGTTTCTACAAAATTCTCAACTTCTGCTACTCCTTGTCTTGCTTCTGCTATGTTCTTGGTCCTCAAGAAAGGTCAAAAACTTTACATTCTATGACAAATAATACAGATGGAATGTAAATATTGAAAGAAACAGCTTTAACTGTAACAAATATAGCTAAGGGTCAAACATTTAGCTTGCCTCCATAACAGATTTTCATTGATATATTTATGACAAATCTAAATTATTTGATCTGAAATGGCAGTGGACATTCAGAATGACACAGCAAGGCAAATATCATATAAAGGTAAGTTCTGGATGAAACTACCAGGGGAGTCATTCTTCAGAAATCCTACCTGTAAAATACTGCCTCCCAGTTCATGAAGCAACTGCAAGAAACATTCTTGTTTTTAATTTAAGAATAAGTTTCCTCAAGGAACTTTAGCCTTCATTTAAGATCTGGAAATCTGTGTATCTTTAAGAAGCTATATGTAAAATGCATTTTACTCTTTGAAGCAGAAGGCTTTTAAGGGACTTAATTAATTCTGGTTTTAACATGGATGATGATATCCGTACGTTAGTTTCATCTACTCCAGGTGATGCATTGACTTTATTTAGGAGCCTCTCAGTTTATGTGAGCCAAGACAGTCCCCTAGATGTGCTGATATAACTCTGCTGAGATACCACATGCAGATTGCTTTTTTTTTTATGACTTTGAATATCTATTTGAAGTTTTCATTTCAAGAGATGTAGGTGGAGTTATTCTGCCTGATGAATACAGTTGTAGAATTTTTTTTTTTTTCTTTGTGATGTAAAAGGGTTTGCTTCCCCCATCTGGTCATGTATCCATTGTGTTGATTTCTGTAGTTCTGTTGCTCCAAAAAAAGCACATAGTCTCATGTGGTTGAAGTAATCTGACTCCCAGCCATCTATTGACACAGCTTTAGTCACCCAAATACAAACCTACCTCAGATTTTTCATATTCAATCTCCAAAACCAGATTTTGCCGCCTGTCATTTCCCAGACCCATTCCCAGTTTAGACCTGTAAGTCTCTTTCCCCCATTGCTCCCCCTGGTTCTGCTGTCCACAGTCTTTTCCACGACCCCATGGTTCCCTTGCCTGCCCCATCTGGAAGCATCTCCCAGAGATCCTCCTAAATCCAGGGAAAGCCATGAAACACATCTGAGCATCAGTCCTGCCTTCAACACCCTCTTACATTTGTAGCCTTTGTACCTAAATGACCTTTCCACAAAGATTTTCAGAAGAAATATAAAAGACTGTGAGAGGAAAGCAACAAAATAAATACGTTTAGAGTTAATATCTCCAAGAGAAACATCTGTTTGTTTCTTTGAGTAACCAAAGGCAAATACACATGTTCAGAACATGCTACAGATTAATGCCTACAGCTGACAAAATGAACTTTCTGTTCAGTGTCATTAATAATGGATTCAAAACAAATTTTTTTTTGGTAGTGCTTTTAGTTTTATTAAATAAGTAATTGCACTTTTATTTTTTAGATATATATTGTAGCATTTTGATTGCCTATATCTCCAAATTTTAGAAGCTTCAGTAGACTATTTACTCAAAAAGACTTTTCTCACAGGGAGTTCACTTGTAGGACTTGACTTAATTGGAGCAGCCTTCTAATTAGTAACAAAATTAATATTTAAAAAAGAATGAGAAAAAAATATACACACTGGAGTGTGCAAGAGTATTAAATACAAGCAGCAGAAGACAGCACTGATCAAAATATTACTGGAGTGGGACTTAGTTTACTCCAGGTGCCACAGGCTTGGGAACGTGGCCAGGCTGCACCCAGTTTCCCACAGAGGAAAATCCTTAACACTGTCCTCGTGCTCAGGAGAAGGGAAAATGAAGGGCCAGCAGGGAGCTCGGTTTGGGCTCCCAGATGAGCCACGGAGGGTGATGGAGATCCCCAAGCCCTCCCAGAAAGGCTTGCACTGCACCTTGGGGCAATTCCTTCTCACCTTGCTAATGAGAAACCTGGCCCCAGGGCTCCAGCTGAACCCACGGGGATTGGGAGACTGGGGGAGTGTTCAGAGTACTTAAAAGCAACAGTCTGCTCCTGCAAGCAGCTTTTGCTTCTTGGACTGTGTGTGTGGCTGCAGCATCTCATCTAGAAGAGGTATGTTTGTGTGCTTTGTGACTGTAAGCATCTTTTCACAGTGAAACACTTGTGTTCCTTGTATTCTGTGCCCTTCTGTGTGCTTCAGGAATTTTTCTCTCATCTAGGCAGCAATGTAATTTTGAACTTTCCCAGGCTAGCAGTAACCTCCAGTCTTCACTTTTTGTAATATGTTCCATATGTTTCTTGATGATCGCACACACAAAGAATCATAGAGTATGTGTCAGGGTCTATGGATCCAGCATCCATCCCCTTCTGTAAGACAGCTCTCCTGGAGGGGGTAAGTTCAGCACATTAGCCACTCAGGGAGAGCAAGCACCCATTTAATGGGTGCCACAGAAAAACACAGTGTAGGTGAAATCATCCCACACTCCCCATTATTAAAGACAACATGAATGGAAAAGGAACTTCCTCCACAGGTTCAGTTTTCTGAGGTGTGGGTGAAGCTCTAAACAAGATCTCCCACATCCACAGGCAATGCTCCAACATGCAGATTGAGATCTGACATTCCTAGTGCAACAGTTAATGATTTTATACAATAGAAAACATATTTTACAATTTCTTTTTCTTCATTTTTAGTTTCTAACCTCTCCTTCTGGCAACAACTTGAGTTTAGATCCGTTGAGATTATCTTTCTGTGATGGTAGAAATGGAGGCAAGGAGTATTGATTTCCTTGGGATGTTGAGATATAGCCATGTGTTTGCCAAGCATGATTACTTTCAGTTAATTTCCAATAAAGCCCAGAAAAACCACCAAAAATAGTCACTTTTGGATGTTACAGACAAAATTGCTTATCCAGCTTAGACTACTGGAGATATTCTAAAAGAACACGGTTTCAAGACGTTCTCCACTTAATTTCTGAACAGTTGCCCCCCGTGACATTTGGCCAACCAAAAAAAAATAAGCATAATTTTGAATGGCCTCCTTGCACCATCTACAGGATTTGGTAGGACATTTTGGAGGTCATGATTTTAAAAACAGAAGTCCTTACCTCAGAAGTAGTGCCAACAGAGGCAGCAAGCAGAGAAGAAAGGTCCCTGTCCTAGTTGGGAAGTTGAGTGCAGCAAAGAGGAAATTTGTGTATATGAAACAGTACCAAGTCACAAGTGCCCATCTCCTGTAGTCTGCAGCAAGAGAGATGAATAGGACTCCACTCTGCACCCTGGAAATTGGGCAGTTACTAAGGAAAGGCATCAAAGATAGCAGAAATTACTCCTATATACCTTAGAAAATGAACTTCATGGTGGTTGGGCAGCTTCTGCAACTTAAATCACTGTGAGTAATCTGGCACTGTGATTTGAAAATAAAAATTTGATCAATCACAGAGACATTAAAGGAAAAAAAAAATCCTCTACGCTTTCATTTTACAAATGCTTCATATTACTGTTCATATTTTTAAAAAGTCATTTAAATTTAATTTGCCCCCCCGGAAATGATGTCAACTTTTATTTTATGTCATTCTCCTACAGCAAGTGAGGAGTATCTTTTCAGTGTATAGCAGAGCAAAACAGCCTATGGAAGATGTAGGGTAATATAAAACTCCACAGCATATGCTGCTTCACCAGGGAAAGGAAGCTTGTCACTCTACTCAATAAAAGACACAGAAATACCATGGGATTTTCCCCCCCTCCAATTGGGCCCCAAATGTTCTCATGCTATACTTGTAATGTGCATTACTAGCTGATTAGAAGTGACATCAATTAGTCACATGTCTGTGTTTCTGATGGAAATAAAAATGAGCTTCTGTACACAAAATCTCAAATTCATCTCTACATTGCCTAGGGATTTTTCCTTCTGCAATATCAGTTATCGGTTTAATATAATATTGTTGACTTAACAATGATATATTTCAGGCTGAAGGCAGAAATGCATTTTGCATTAATAAATTGTTTTGAGATGGGCTTAAAGAATATTTCATTATATAAGAGAGGCAGCTATAAAACCTATTTGGTGGTCTTTCAATCACTGCTACCTGTGGCCTATTTATGTGGATGGCATTCATCAGTGTGGCAGGAAATATTAAACAAGTGCTAGACAGTTATTAGCTCTCCTCAAGCAGAAGTCCTCATACCCTCTATTCATATACCATGGGAAAAATTCACTTGGTATTTTCTTTCTTGCAACTGTTCTGCTGTTCATAATTTGATGGAAAATTGATTAATCACACATTTAACTCAATGCAAGATCTTCTGCACTGTAATAAATTATGGCCATTAATCAATAAGTACAAAGTAATTCCAGGAGTCTGGAGACATGCTGATTTCTAATAGAAAAACTTGTGCTTAGGCCTTCTTGCCAGTGACCACTTCATCTGAGGTATTTTGCACCTGCCTCAATCCAATTAGATGACATAATTAATGAATCTCGGTGCAGTTGATAATTTGTTATACAAAAGAAAGAATGTTTTGGCACATCTATTAAGTCCTGATGTACAAATCTTTGCAAAGGGGGGAATACTGGGAAGCCAAGAGGGGAACCTGCAGCCTCTGCTACGGCTGAAGAAATGTGTGTTTATTCCAGGGCACCGAGTAAGCAAATTTTACCAAACTTCGAAACCTTCACGTTTCCTTCTCCCATGTTTAAAGGGAGACTGTGCAGAAGCCTTCCACACCATCTTGCCTCTTTCGTGACAAATTAAATGGTACGATTAGAGCAAGCATTCAGGAAGTTTTGTTTCCCAGGCAGTCTAATCAATGTGTCCCTGGCTGCGTATCGGTTACAGTTTTACATATCGCAACCCCTTTGCACCTGTTATGTACGGCTAACATATAGACACTCGATGGATTTTGGTGAGAGAAATAGCGTGGAGATAAAAAGAACCAGTCTGCTGCTAATTCTGTCACTAGGAGACGCCATGAGCAGATTTTATTTAGAGACTTTGAAAAACAATTAGCTGAGGATTATAGGACTAAAAGGCCTTTACTAGCTGTACCTGGAAAATACTTTGCCCATTTAATGCCTTCTAAGCTGTCATTGTGCTTGAACTTCAGTCCCAGTGATTAATGAAAAGCTGCAGGGCACAGCTAGAAGCTAAAGTCTCAATTATGGAAAAGCAGTAACTAGTTTAATGTGCTGATGCTTTTATACTTAAACTGACAGCTGTGAAAAATGGCAATATTTCCAATCATGCTTTAATAATTTATCATTAATTTATTGGCATGTCCAACACACTTTAGTCCTACTGTTCTTTTTCTCCTTTTAGGCTCATGGCATTTCAATACTGGAGAGCAAAATCTGTTGCAAATCTCCAAGGACGAGCCTCCTTATGGTGCCCCGGTGATTACTGTTTGCAGGCAGTCAGAATTACCAAGTAGCCCACAGTTTGTCGGCAGACGTACAGCACGGACGTTTTTGTGGGCTATGATATGTGAACGTGTTTCATTAGCCGCTGCTAAATTGCTCCAACTCCATCCACTTCAGTGGAGTTAGAGCAAGTGAAGAACGTAGATGGCTTTGTGGGGCTGGGGGCAGTCAGGCTCATGCAGGCAGTTTTCGTTCGTCAGCCCAGCAAGCTCCCTGGATGGAGAACAGGAGCTGTCTAACTGCTCTAAATCAAAAATCAAATTTGGAAAGTGTCCCTTTTGAAGAGCACAAGGCAGAGTTTCACCTGCTATGAAATCTGCAGAAACATTATTATGTCTAATACTTAACAATTGAAGCTAAGTCAATTTAAACCAGCTGAAGATCTACAGTCCATTTATTTTTGAAATATTTTGGATTTTTTCTTTGCTGTTTTGGTGCTTCCTGCTTATTCAGTTTCTTATGACAAGGTGTACGAACAAAAGGAGAGGAACAAAGTCAAATAGTAAAACCTTGTTTCAGGGCAATCTCCATGCTGAATATAGTTTGTCGTGGTTCATGGCTGTATTGAGGTCTGCTGTAGACTGGAAAACCACTCATGAAAATAGACAAATATTAATTTTCAGAGTTTGTTACTTTTTTTTTTTTGAAAGCAGAAGTTGATCCCATTTTATTTTTCATCTGATACTCCTGTCATTTATAAAATCTCAGTCATCCAAGCAGGAGTACTTCTGAATACTCAATTTTTTACACAGAACCTCAGTCTCATTTGTACTTTTGCGTATATTTCTCTTTGTGCAATGGCTGACACTGTCTGGATGAAACTCATCGCAATTTTGGGGGTGACTTGATGACTCCTGAGCTTTTTTTGCAAAGCTCATGCAGCCCTAAATGGCAGCTGAGCTCTTCCTGACAGCCTGGTTGTACTGATGGTTGTCGGTCCCTGGACTGAAAAGCAGGCTGACCGAGCAGTGGGGAAAGTTATTCTGAACTGTTTGATGTAAACTACTACAAAATTGCTATCTGGCTGTCATTCATGAGCTGCCTGAATAGGAGAGACATAGCTATGAGAGAATATTAACACCAATTGATGTAATGGTCTAACAAGTATAACATATTATATTGCTGGAGTGTTCACAAAAAGCTGCAGTGTGTCCAATTTGAATTGACGTGATGGAAAAGACCTGTCAAGTGGGTTGTTCCATAGGCTGAGAATTTGCTGTTTCCTATCCAAAAAAAAAAAAACCCAAAAGATTTTTTTGTCTTTGTTGGTATTTGCTTTTGAGATTTTTTTTTTGTTTGACATTTTGATCATTTTGATCATTCTTTTCCATGCAGACGGAGTTTATACTAATTAGTTAACAGTTCAATTATTATCAAAGGGAGTTTTGAATGAAAAGGAACCAAGTTCCCAGCCCTGCTCTAACTACATGTTTGAGCACTGAGTGGAGCCCTTCATTAGGAACCCTGGAAATGGGCAAAGCAACGTGAGTCATTAGTAATACTTATGTCTACTACTGTTTGTTAAAGGAATCGAGTACCTCTTTGGGGAATTTCTGCCTGGAAAAAGGAGGCTTATTCTAATCCATATTATCTGTCATGCTGTAGACCTCTTTTAATAACATGTGAAGGAGTGCAGAAATCCAACAAAACACAAACAGGTGGCCGGGATGCCAGAGGTGCATCTGGATTTGTGGGGTTCATGCCTGGCTGTTGCTGAACGTACAGTCAGGCACCAGCAATCCCTCTATTACCACTCTGCCACCCTCTATTTTTCAGGCTCCTACTTTGAGGCTTGATTACAGCAATTTGGAGGATGTATGCAAACCAATTCCAGCTACTAATTGAAGGAACTCAACTAATTAGAAAAGGCTATAGACAAATAACAATTGGTGACTATGGTGTTTTTTTCTGTATGGCACGCCCTTCATACGGTGACTTCTGTCTTGAACAAATTTATCATTAGATTTTCTGGATAGGAGAAAGACTTTGAAAATCATTATGCATGTTGATAGTAGTGCACTTCTAAAAGTATTTGGTATTTTCCTTAAAGCCCTAATTGCTGAAGCTATGTGTTTGTTTAGGAGTCTTAGTTTCTATTAAGAAAACTAAAAATTAAATTTCAGTTCTTCTTGATTGAGGAGACGTCTTGAAAGTATGTATCCTAAAGGCCCAGCTGGAAAAGATTGAAAAGACAAAAAGACTTAAAAAAAAAAATAAATTAAAAAATAATCTTAAAAGTCTTAATGTCTATTTGGAATGACAGCCATTTTTGACTTTCTAGTTAGCACAGATATGACTGTAACTGCTGCCATAGATTTCTTTTTGGTGTGGCTAAATGCAAAGTTTGCAAGATCCAGCTCCTCACTCTACCTCTATTACATTTTTTAGTGGAGATACATTCCCGAAAGATTGGTTCACATCTTTCCTGAGACAAAAAATTAAAACACGTAGAAATCAGTTTTGCAGGACATTTCTTTATGGTACCTTGGCAGAAACAGTCAATGCTTGTTAAAATTGATTTTTAAATAGGCAGACGTGTCATTGGGTAGACACTGATTATCTAGTCATTGGCAGAACACCTCTTCTCTCTCTGAAAGCAAGGCTGCTGGGGAACCACCTCTCAGGATCTTATCTGGGAGATGTATGGCCACAGCGGAATTCTTTTCCTATGCTGCTTCCAGACAAGGCTGTACCATTTCTGCTAGAGCACTCCTCTGTTTGTGCTAATGTGAGCAGGTTTACAAGAGTGCATGCGTACATTTTTCCAGGTACGCATCTAACTTATATATGATATTCCATGTATTTGCATTAGTCTTCAAGTAATAAAATAAAAAAGCATTAATTTCATGTTTGTCATCTTAAATACACTCTCTTAATGAGCTTAAACCTCTTACACTTATACCTGTGCTTTATCTCTTCACAAGCGGCCCCGTGCTTCCTAAAAATAGTTCCTTTCCACTATGAGAGAGTATCTCTTCCTCTGCTGCTGAATTGGATAAGAATATTGTCCATTCTGCAACAGAGGGATTTGTCTCACTTTCCCACTGCCTTAGTGAGGTATTTTTAGCAGCTATTAATGTTAGCTTAATCCAAATATTATTTACGGTAGAAGCACCAGATATTTTAGTAATGTCATTTAATACATATAAGTCTAGAAAATGCTGAAAATTCAGTCCCATTGACACTTTGATAAGGTCAAGTATTTTCTATTGAAATTCTGTGGCTCTGGAATTCAGTATCAGGTGATGAGTGTCTCAGGTGCAGTGCAGGTATTTAATTGGTGTGATCCTTCACAAAATATGTGCGACAAAAATAAGAAAAAATTAACACACAGTCAAGGCTTCTCAGCACCTTCTCTGGCACAGACTTCTTTAGGACCTGGTTTGACCATGGTCTTTGTCTATCATTGCCAACACTCTGTGTTTCTCTGGGCATTGCTGCCTGAGTGCAATATTCCCATGAGGAAGCTTTCATGCTACTGAAAGTGTTGTCTTGACGGACTTTAGGGACTGCCCTAAGCTATATTATATCATGAGCAAGTACCAGTTTGCCAGAAAACAATGGGCTCTGTGCCACCTTGGTAGTGCGTAAAGGGTGCTGCAGGTGGGAGTCACCAGGTTGAAAATCTCCAGCCCTTAAATGCATATTAGAGTTTAGCCTTGTGCCACGCAGAGCTTGGTTTGGAACATCACTCTGTGGTAAAGCCAAAATACCACTTATAAGGAGAGACAGGTCTTCAATTTTTCTCCAGCTGTGTCATTTCTTATTCATCCCACTGTTTGCTCAAAATGTCTCTCGAGCTCAGCTGGAAATTTCACTTTCCTGCCCAGCTAGAAAGTGCCACCTAATGTTTCCTAACTCCTGGAGACTTTGGCTTGCTTGGACTGTGGTGGTAAAAATAACTGGGGACTCTTCTTCTGACTGCCAGTGCTGGACTTCCCAGCTTCTCCTTTGTATCCCAAGAGCTTTTCCCTCCTGTAGTGATTGCAGCTGTACATTGCCCTGGGGTAGGCATAACACAGCCTTGCTCTTCCCACTGGGGGATGGTGGAGACTGCCTTCTCCTGAGCCCTGGCACACGCATCTTACACAAATACCGCTCAGTGGTGGGAGGTGAAGGAGCAGCCAATTGTTCTTCACCTTTTCTTGCCGCCTTGCCCTTCCCTTAAAAGTGAATCTAGCCCGGAATAGTGCACTAAAAGTCCAATTTCATACAGCAGTTTTTCAGAGCACCTTTTCTTTTTCTTTTGTGCAAGCTGAAGTCACGCTTGGCCACGCTGTCACCCTGAAGCCCATCCCAGATGAATAGAAGTGATTGTGTCCCTGGCCCAACTTGGGGTGTTACATGCTGGCTCTACAAGGAAGGGTCTTGCATGGCTTACATTACCAGGAAACATTTACTACATGATAGAAAAAACAGAATTATTTTTTGTTTTAAAAGTAAAAGACAGCATCAAATCTACACTGTACATCCAGGGGCTCAGTGGTAGACCCTGCAGTGGGGGGATGCACTATTAATTGAAATATCAGCAGTGGGAAGTCAGAAATTGTCTTCAATGCTGACTGCCTAAATACTCAGAAGTCTGGAGATAATATGTGCTCTGATTGATGTATTGTGAGCGAAGGCACACTCACAGTACCAGGGTAGTGCAATGGGAAAGTTCAATTTCAGAAGTCTAGGGCAGGAGCAGATCGTTTGATAGACCCTCTTTAGGTGTATAACAACTTGGAAAGTTATCTCTAAGTTTTGATAATCACTTTGCCTTCTGAGACTGCCAATCTATTTCTTAACTGTTCTTTTTAGTGTGAAAAAGTCTCCCATTTCTATTCTCTGCCCTACATACTTGGGTCAGGAAGCGAACATCCTATTTTTATAGCTTTGAAGCAAAATGGATATATAAGCAGCTGATTTCTTCACAGAATCCTTCTCAGACATTTTTTTTTTTTTAAAATTTTTTTTTTTTTTTACAAGAGGAGTCCTCACTATTTCACCAGTCTTTACCTTAAAAGAAATAGGGCAACACAACTAAGGGAGATTCACAATTTTACCTGCTGAAGGGCACAGTAGTCAATGGTATTCAGCCCTGAAAGGACCTGCTCATGTTACTTAAACTGTGGCCCAATTAGAAAAAAAGGTTCTTTAAATTATTTTTTTCTTGAATAGCAGACAAAAGAACAAAAAGATATTTTAAAGAAACATCTTAATTTTCCACTAACTGAATGCAGCATTTTTGATTTGAAAGCCACATTTTTGTTTGACAGATGAATATGATTTTTTTGTTGTTTTGTTTTGTTTTGAACTCCCTTGCTTCAAGAACTCACGGAAAGCACATTTGAATCTGTCTTACTACAATTTCAAGCTCAGTTTTGGCTTGGGAAGAGTTCTGGAGAAACAAGATTATAGGGACTAACTCCTAGCTGGGACAAAGGCATCTGAGTTTAGATGCACATTTTGTTCTTACAAGATGTTATTAGCAGGCATTCTGTTTCTTTGGTAAAACAAGTTACTTATTCAGCTTCAAGGTACCTTTTCATAAATATCAAAACAGATAATTTCTTGCAAGCAATTATTCTGGGGAAAGAATATTGAGGGATCATTTCGGGAAGGAAATTAGGGAAGACACTTTAATGTATGCAAACAAAACATATGACAGTAGCATTGCATTGCTGTGTAAAACAAGTCATTCAGATTTATATATTGAAGTCTCTGTTAGTAGTTAATCTGCTGCTGGCCACCTGCAGAGGAGGAATGGAAAAGGTTCCTTTTGATCTCTTTTGTGAAATGACCTTTAAGGGTGAAAAAAATATAAAAGAAAATAAATGTGAATGAACCTTAAAAGGTTTGGTACAAATATTCTGTTGGGAACTGTTTGGTCCTTTAAAAAGATGTCCACATAGGATATAAAATGTGTGAAAGAGAGTAACATCTGTGCTTTATGTCAGGAAGGCTCACCACCCATTAATGTAACTCAGCTAACTTCTCACAGGTCACTGAGGCACAGTGTTAGTCTGGTGGGTCACTTTGGGAGTGTGCTGGGTCTCAGCTGAGCAGAGCAGCTTTGAATACGGAAATGAAGGAGGTAAGGACAGCAATTTAAACTCTGCCATGCAGTACATCTCTTCTTGACAAGGCTTCCATTCAGGTGGGGTATTTTGCTGACCCCTATGTAGTTCATGCATCCCTGTGCCTAAACTCCTGGTCTTTGTCTCATGGGTTTGGATTCAGTTTCACTGGTAGGAATTCAGATTTAACAATGATTTATTCCCATTTCAGTGGAAGGGGCCAAAGCAAAACTTCAATCTTGCCCACATCAGCAAACACTAAAGATTCACCCATGCATGGAAATAAAACTGAGCTCTTGCACTCCACATTATCTTTGTGTTTAAATGAGGCTAAATGTCTGAAAATCATGCTCATGACCTCTGAGTGGGCAGAGATAATTCTGCCTATTATACCTCTCCACTTTCCTATGATCCTGGATGTCTCAAACTCTGTAAAATCTCAGGTTCTCCTCTGACCCTTGCACATACCCAGACACCAGGAAGACATATATCTTAACAGATAATGGCTCAATTGTGTGAATACTGTCAGTATCATATCAATGTGACATAAATACAGCAAATTAGCCATATGTTACTTACATCAGAACTGCTCCAGCTCTTTGTGTGGAATGGAAAAGGTGCAAGTGAAAGCTCTCTGAAGCAGCATGAGGCTTTTCCTTCTTTTAATCGTGCTTCTGTGAAAACTGCACCAAATTTTAGATTTAGTACTAATTCAAGGCTGGTTTTCTCCCAAAATAAAAAAGAACTAAGGTTCATAATTTGCCTAAGCACTGCAAAATTGGTAAATTCCTTAGGGAATATTATTGCCAGTCTTGACCGTACACATGTGAAAGTGACACACACATTTCTTGCTCATATCATTGTGGCTTCTCTCCCTGCCACTATCATAGAATAGCTTATTTAATGAGTAAAAGACAGATTAGCTAAGAGAGCTCTTTGCAAATACCTTTGGTTTTGGAGACTCAAATTCATCAAATTCCTTTCTACTGTGTCTTCACAGATGTCAAAATATAGCTCTATTTAGTCTCCTGAAAAAGAAAATTTTAATTGTGACTGCTTTTCTCTTTTATTTGCAAGGCGGTTCAGTCACTGATAAGGTATAACGTTTCTTTTGTCACTCAAGAAATATTGCAAAATTATATTCTTAGAAGTGATAGAAAAATCAAATGAAACTTTTTTTTTTGGTGACCACATGAATTTCTCAGGTCTAGACACATTACATGGTTTTATTCATATACAAACATATGAATAATAAGAAGATATCAGATAACTTCTGGAACTAAGTATGCATTTGAGTTTGTACATTTTTACTGAAGTATAACATAATAAGTGTTATGAAAAATGTTTATAAGCTTTTCTGAACTTATATAGCTTCCTTAAAGAGTAATTCATGGAAACAAGGAACGTGCCCATATCTGGTTGTGTGTAATCAAAAATGACACAATACTGGAAATTAAATATAGAATGTATTTTTTTCAGAAAATATCAAATAATGAATACATGTGCTCTGCTCTTCTGCAAACACTTCAATGTTCATTTCATAAGCTTGTGTTCATTCTCTCCCTGCCCTCCTGTCATGGGAACATCTTTAAACAATGGTTTTCAACAAGTCACTTCTTTCAATTTTTTAGCTGTTAGGTATCAAATTGCACCAGTCCGATTGCATGCATGTTTTTCTATAACAAGTCAACACTGAATATATGAACAAATTACTAGGGTGCATTTTACAATCTAAAGAATAGAAATAGAACTTTGCACCAAAATACTCTCCAGTAGTGTTCAGTAGGCTTATTGTCCTCTAAAACTGTAAAAACACTTCTGTTTTCAGAGCGAGCAGCTCTGTTATGATGATGTAATTCCTGAGAATTTTGCCAGAGGAGAACTTCGAGCAAATACGCTGTGGATTAGTCCAGTGACTTTTTCAATGTGTAAGATTATCCATGGAGGTTTTTTTCTGGGAAAGGGCAAGACTTCACAGAGACATTCTTCCCTTCCAAAATACTAGAGATGTTATATAAACATTACACTGACAAGAGGCTTTATTCTTACTCTTGTCCTATTATACTGTAACTCCTCAGTCAGCTCTGACTCAAAGCAGTGATTACACTGAACTTGGTGGGACGTTGATGTTAATGAATTAAAAGCATATTTGGTGCTTATTAGAGCTCTGCATTTCTGTGATATCTTGACTGCAATTTTGCAGGAACGCTATGACACTATGAAGAAACATAAATCTGGTTAGCCAAATGGAATTTTCTAACCTCAGAAACTGCAGCAATTAAAATTCGCATATTTGTATACGACAAACAATACCTGTACCTTCCTCCTAGCAATGGGAGCACAAAACTCCTGTACATCCCTTGGTTTTCCACCTTGGTTTCTCCACAGAACTCAGCAAGAGCCTTCATACCTATTTGTAGATGCACTGTTACAGCTCCAATCTGCTCAGAAAAAGACAGGGTTACAGAAAAAAAGACGGGGTTACAGATTTCTGTCCCACTTTGTCATCACTTCCACTGCCTCATTGGATAATGGATTTGCCTTACCCATGGGACAGCTCCTTGCTTGAGCTCCCTGGTGCTGAGGGGTGTTGTGAGTGGTGTGGCCACAACAAAGGAAATGATTCTCAGTCCTGTCTGAGAGACCATCAGCTTGGTCACATCTTTTTCTAAGTATAAATGTGAATGGTTTAATTGTTAGGTGTCTCTTAATGACTGGGATTGTGGCAGTATTAAAAACCTGTGCTTGCAGGTTATCCTACAGTGTCAGATGTGCAGCGTAGTTCGTACTCGACCTAACCCTCTACTTTGAAACAACCCTAGTGATATTTGAGACAGTAATTGAAATTACACCAGTGTCTCAGGAGGCTCTGTTTGAACAACAGAATAGATTGGATAATGTTAAAAAAAGAAGAAAAAGAAGTACGGGTAAACTGACTCTTACACTTTGCAGAACACAGAATTGAATTTAATATAATTCTTAAGTACTGTATGGATTTACTGCTTGCTCAATAATTGCTGGGTTTCTGACCCCAGGGCTTCCTAAGCCATAACAAGAGATGGCCACACTTCAAATGATAATAAAAGTTCTAACAATAATCAGAACAGTAATAAATTACTGGTACTCAGCTCAGAGGCTATTTATTGGAATTTTAAAGCTTCTGTTATTTTATAGCTGAGCTAAAGCAAAGGTTAATTTATAGCCCATTTGTATTTTTCCTTTTCAAGATCATACTCAACCAATTGAACAACTTCACTGTGGCACAAGGGAAATTGGGCCACTGCTTTATCGGTGACCTAGAACCTGTTCCTCCCTGGCAGGACTCTGACTGCATCCATTCTAAATCAGAGACGTGGATACTGGTGTAAAACTGCAGCAGCACCCTGGTGGAGCAGGTCTTTAATCCTGCACATCCATGCAAATTGTGCAGACCTCAGAGAACTGAATATTCAGACTTTGTATTTATGCTCAGAGAGGGGAAAACACGCCCATAGTTCATTCGCATAATAAATGTGATGGGAAAATAATTCTGTGGGGACAAACATTGTTTGGTTTCTCATGAGACATACTTGACAGTTACTGCTTTGTCCCTTTTGTACCATTGCAATGCAGCGGGATGATTGTGCCATAAATCTGAAAGACTGTTTTGCAAAGTTCGTATCTGTGCTTGCTACCTTTAATATTAATAGGAGAATATCTTTAAAGTGAGTAAATTGAGAAAGTGGCTGAAACTATAGTTTATAAAAGAAGATTAGTGGGTTTAATATGCACTGGAGAGTATAAGAAAAATCTTATTACTGTATGGAGAAATTACCTCATAAAGAAGCTAATACAGCAGGCTAGGGAGTAATTTTTAACAAGGTTTTTATGATGCACAAGTGTAGGCAAGTTAATGAACTTATCTTTCTAGTTATTTTCAGATTGTAACAATGCATTTCTTTTCAGTTCCTGTGCTTTAAAAAGTAAAACACATTTAATCACTTACAATAAAACTAACTCATTAGTTTGATAAATCAAGTAGGATCCTATACTGCTCCTGTTGTGGCAGTGCTGCTAAGAAACTAGATCAGGTGAAAACATTAACTATGGAACAGAGCAAACGACCAGGTTTATTCATTATTGGAATTAAAAGGTGTCACACTGACAGGGAATGTTCATTTTCGGAAAGACCTGCTCCAGTCTCCGTAGCAGAACTTAGGAAATAAACACTAAAACAGGGACTAAGGCCAAGATTTTGCTTAAACAATTCCACTCTTTGCAAAATAGCCATGTGGTCTTTGACATTCATAAAACAGACATCTGAAGAATGTCACATCCAACAGCAAAGAAACCACAGGGGGGAGTTGGTAAATACAGAATGTCCATCTGTCAGCACCCCAGCATGGCATGCGTAGGTATTGTTTAGGAGGAGCATGTCCACATTTTTCTGCCCAAATGCAGAAGACAGACTGCTGAGTAAAACAGTTCAATCTTTATATTGATTAAAGAGATGTGTTTTCCTACCACACAACAATCACTGTACTTGAAATTAATTCAGCAGCGCTCTGAAGGAAAGACTGAAGATTGTCAGGCGCTTGCTGCAGGTTTTAATACAGATGTCCTAGAGCAGAAATACTGTGGACACACCGCAACAATTTGACACTACAGCAGGGCATTTCATCGAGAGTTTATCAGAACCTCATCTAGACCACAGTCATGTAAGCCACAGCCTTGTTGAATGCTAGCATTATTCACAGGCTCCTTCATGTCACGGCATGGGACAACCTTCCCAGCAGCACGCTGAAGGCGAGAGAGGAGTGTGCAGGCAAGGCAAGTTACTGCTGATTGACTCATTGACAGAAACAGATGGCAAGGAGGGATTTCTCCTCTACTGATGAGAACATTCTCCCACATGGACGTGGAAGAACTGTCTGCAAAGAGCAGCAGCAGGAAGATTTCTGCTATGACAATAGCATCTGAGCGATGAGGAAGTCACATAGAGCTCAAGGCATTCGGGTGTCCCCACACCCTTGTTAAAGGCCACAGTCAGCAGTCTTTACTGCCCTGAAACAATGACTCTAAAAAAGCTTATGGCTGGTGGAAAACTGGAGCTGTAATTACCACAGCCCATTCACCTTGGGGTGAAGAAGTATTAGTTTTCCCAAGTCACATTTTATGGTTTGTACACTGCTGATGAGCCAGTAAATACAGCTGAAATGACTAATTTGCTACCTAGGGTTCACTGGTGGGTTTTTCTTGTTCAGAGTAAATAACCTCAAACAGTTCTTCTGAGTTGTGGTGCATCCTCATCCTGCTACACGCACCGATCTGAATCTGGCTAGAGATACAGAGAGAGAGATATTCATCCATATGTCTATAAAACCTTTGGAGGGCCTTTTGAAAGGATGTCTGACAGTTATTTTCCTGCTTTCCTGCTCTGTGGTAGACTCTGCTTCTCCTTTTTAGGGGCACAGGGTAAGACAAGTTTTACTGAGTTCTCCTTCAAATCATAGCTCTCTGCAAGTAATGTAGGCTTTGAGGGAAATAAAAGTTCTCCCTTCATTTATTCCTCAAGAACATTTTGTATGAGAAAATGCTGTGAACTGCTAAAATTTGGTGCCTAAAAATATTTTCAGGCTGGGGAATAATATTTCCATCTTTCTGATTCCAAGACTCACATTCTTCTGTCCCCATCTAGCCTAAACATGTTGAATCTACATATTTAATCTTCAGAGCTGGTGATGGGTGTCTAATATAGATGACCACGAGCTTAAATTAGAAGTTTTATTAGAGTTCTGCCAAATTCAAGGCACCTCAGGCATTGAGGTTGGTGTGACCTTGACTTTGGTTTTTGGAGTTGACCTTTCCAGGTGGTTGATACCACAGCTGCTGGATGCAAAAATCAAAATTATGTGATTCAGTCTAATCACTTCAGAAAAAAAATGAAAGAATTAACTCAAAACTGAACAAAGCATCTAAAGGAGGAGAACAGGAAGAGGATTGTTTTTTTCTTTGAATTGATCTTTCAATGAAACTTTATAAGAGGATGGGATCCTACCACTGCCTTTGTCTCTCTGTGATGCATTTGGGTCCTTTATTTCAGCCTGACAAAAAAAGTTTCTGCTGAGTTATAAAAGGAAATAAATTGAGAGTGATATTTCCCCCCCAAATTAAAAAAAAAAAAAAAAAAA
>VWZN01017193.1:506697-533380 GCA_013396955.1 Regulus satrapa
TAAACATGCAAAAAAAAAGTTCAGTTTGAGAGGGGGGCAAAGCCTCTTCCAGTCATTATTTTGACCCGAACTTTGGCTGTCCAGGCTCATAAGCAGATACTGGTTCCTCAGGCACAAATTTCCAATTATAATGAGAAAACATAGCAAAACCAGCAAACATTTCCACCAAAGTTTGTTCGTGTTGTGAGAAGTGATTTAATCTGCTGGGCTTGCCTCATTTTTGCATATGTTTTGCATGAATAGCTCGGCTTCACTGGCTGAAACCTTCTCAGGAAATGAAATTCAAAGAGCTGTGTTAAAAGCTGTCATCAAGAATGTCAGGTCTCAGTTTGGAACAGGGGTGTTATTTACTTGCCTGTGTTCCCAGTGCTCATGCTGGGGCTGGGGGAAGAGGTCTGAGCACAAATGGGTGCTAAAGGGTTTACCTGGTACCAGGAGGGGACAGTGCCAGGCAGCCTCACTGGCCACTCAGCTCTGAGTGGTGCTTAAACACACCATTGGTGACACACCAAAGGCAAAGAAAACCACAAAATGCTGTGATTGAACATTCTGAGTGCTCCCTCTAAACTCGCTCTCACTCCCACCTAGGTGATCCAAGCTTTTTTGGTGTTGGAGGGGGTTTCTAACAAGACTCTTCTGGGGAACGGTTGGGGGCACCACTGGTATTTACCAATTAGCCATCTGTCACTCTGACTGATCTCTTTGCAATAATGATATAGTAGCGATCAATTTAGTGATATTTTTGGTTGGGGAACTTGCTTGGGCTTTACATTGTAAGCCAAAGAGAAAAGCAGCAGCAGATCTTGGGAGAATGCCATGGAAATTTTGTTTTGTATTGCACAATGTTCTGCTGGAGTGCATTGTGTAGCAGGAAGAGCTGAGCTCAGAGAGTCAGATGGCAAGCTCTAGATCTAATGGTATCAGGAATATGACTGTCAGAGGAAAGAATTTGTTGTGTAAACACAGTGCCCATAATAAGGCTGTCAGAAACCAAATGTGGAGCAAGGATAAGAAAACTTTTAACATTGAGTGCTATAAAAGAATGGACAGAAGCCAGGGAATAAAAGTATCAGAATAGCAGCACGGAGCAAACTTGAACTCAACCATTGTTAAAATGTAAGAGAACCTTTGGTATAGAATAACTCTAACGTGAGAATCAGAGAAAGAAAAGTGTGAATTGCGGACAGTCGGAAACGAAATTATAACAGACAGCTCTGAAATATCACTTCAGGGAAAGCAAAGGGAGACCTGCAAGGACAGGTGGCCGTGGAAAAAATAAAACCCTTTCATGGAAACCGTGCATCCATAGTAATGCAACATAAGGCAAGAACCATATTGTTGGGAGCAGGAGTGAGCATGGCACGGCCCAGCACACCCTCTCCCTCGGTGTCTGAAGCCTCCCAGGGTGGTGGAGCTTTAGCCAGCAGGCCCTGACAGATGCTGCGGGGGGATGGGGGAGCCGCTTTAGTGAAATCTGATTCTTTATCTTGTTCTCCAGCTTTTCCTGATAAAACCAGTTCGGATGCAAGGGACAGCTGAGTGCTCTTGCCCCTGCCAGTAGGACCATGGCCAGGGCTCATCTCACTGCGGGGCGACCATCTGCTGCCACTTAACAGCACAGGAAACCACCACTGAACAAAAGCATCCACTCGGAGAGCATCCCACCTCCTGCAACAAAATGGAGGCACGGAGGCAACGCTACTTTATCACGTACAATTTACGGTGAAGAGAGGACAGCAAGCATTGTAAGTCAGCCTGTCTGGGAGCTTTTCCCCTAGATGTCACTAACAGGTACAAGGACATGATTACGGGGCTCGATACAGGCAGATGGAGGGGAGCAAACAGCAAGCACAGTGGTGGAAGGATGGAGGGAGGGAGTGTGGCCCATCTGCAGAGAAACCCCTCTGCTGCGATGAGGTTCGATGTTGAAAGAGGCTAAGCCTGGTGTAGGAGCAGACAGGGCGATGCCTTTCAACAGCAACTCTCCTCAACAGTGCAGAATTTCCTGGTGATCCCTGACATGGTATTTTGGTGTTTCTGTCAGTCCATGTACATGTTCATGTGCCATATTGTGCTGCTGCCTGAACAGGGGGTAGTGAACACATACTGTGAACATCACTCACCCAGAGATCTGCCTGATTATATACCTACCCTCCGTGAATTTGCTTTCTGCAGATTTTCTTGCCTTTTTTTTCTTTTTCTTTTTTTTTTTTTTTACCACAAGGGAAATTAAAATCTTTATTTTGCTATGGGGAGAGCATCCTTTCTCTTCATAGAAGGTTTGAAATGAACACAAAGGTCTGACATTGGTTTATTAAAACCTCCCTAGTTTAACATGAGTTTTCTTCTTAGAGGAAATGGTAAAAGTTTTGATCAGGTCAAAAGCGATCTAGGATGAATGCCAGAAAAGAAATACATAGATAGGAATCTGCCAGTAATACAAACATGCCCATTTATTGCATTTTGACTAGACAATCAATCAGAGAGAAAAACAATAGCTTTATTATGGTAAGATATTAAAGCATATATAACTTCTAAAGAATGAGGGTAAAAGGATGCAGATGCACATCCCGAATGCAGATGAACACTCGGTCACTCTTCCTACCCATAGTGATTGCTAACATCATGTTCATCAGGAAAAACAGACTCTCTCACAGAACCTGAAACTTCTAGGAAGCAGACTGGCCTGCCAGGGGTGCAGGCAGCGTCTCAGTGTAGGCCTTTCTAGAAATGAGCTCTGAGAGGCAAAACTTAACCAGATGATCAGGGCAAGGAGAGACTTGTCAGAAGCATCTTTTGTGTGTTCTGGACTGCATTCAGGTCAGCTCTGTATTTATGACTTTCTTCTGACTTCTGTCTGGCTCCTAAGAAGATCCCAAGGCATGATGTGCACCCGGTGTTCCACTGGGTGTACAGAACAGCTGCTTTGGACAGGGACCTGAAAGGATTGGGCAGAAAAGAGGAAGCTTAAAGTGACCGCCTTACTTTGGGCTTTCCTGCAGAAAGGGCATAGTAGGAAGCCAAGGCCTTCGACTACCAGGTGTTTATTACCTGTGAAGCCATTGAGGCAGCTCTGCTCTTGCATTCTGACTTAATTTTAGCAAGCAGTAAGGGAAGGAGCACCCCATTCAAAAGAAGAAAAATTGTTCTGGGATAGCAACGCTGACACTAAAACTCTAGGAGCATTAAAGATCTCACCCTGCTGCTTATAGGTACATTTAAACATCATATTTAGCTGTTAGTTTTCAGCTGCTGCTGAAGACTCTTCCGCCCACCCCATTGAGCCCTTTGGAAAAGGATGTGAGTTTGAAGTACAAGCTTTGCATCTGCATTGAGACCAGGCTGGGAACTCCACCTGCTCACGGCCCTGCTCTGTTAAAAGCTACTAATCCTGATAAACCCAACCTTTCTGCTTTCCCCCACTCCCTACCCCCCCATCTCTAATTTCCTGCATTCCTCACACTCTATTCTCTCTTTGTGTAGAAACTCATCTTGTTCTCTTTTGAACATACTGATTCATAAACATATGTTCTAAGTTACCTCTCTTGTCTTTGGTAACGTATTCCACATGTTTACATGCCATTTTATGAAATAGTTTTCTTTAACCTTTTTATTTGCCTCAATTTCCTAATGTTCAAAATATATTCTTTTCTTTCATGTTTTTTCTTCATAAATATATTGTACAGTTAAACAATGATGATTTTAATCAAAACCAAACCCACGGAAGGCCTAATCCTTCTTTGACATGAGGCTAAATTCTGGCCTTAGTTACTTTTGTGCAACACCAGAGTGGAAAAAGCTCTCCACTTTCACAGGATTTTAATGTTGGCAAATCACCTTTATGGCTAAATCTTGACTTATAAAGTATCCAGGGGAAGCTGAGAGATATAGTAAAACCAATGTAGAAATTTATTGCTAAAATGGCCAACTTAAAAATAATGGTCTGGTAGAGTCCAGTGGGTACTGTGTCTGTGTGTGCAAGTGTGCACGTGGATGTGAACATGTGTTGTTAAATCTAAGGATAACCATGAAAGTTGAATATCTCAAACACAAAGTACCCTGCAGCTGAATTCTTGTCTTTTTTCATTAGTAAGTTATTCAACTTTAATAATAAATGCACTTGGAATTGCAATAGGCAGAAAAATGTACAATATAGAATTTCATAAAAGCTTCATTAAAAAATAAATAAAAAGCAGCAGCAAATAACCCAAGTGAAATAGATGCAGTTTTAAAAATCCCTGCACAGATATGCTGCAGATGGAGGGACATGCAAAGGGAAAACAGAAAAAGGCCACTCTGCAGCCCAGGTACTAACAGGAGATGGTAGAGTTCTAAGAATGGCACTGAAGGTGGCCTCTGGTGGTTTAATTTTCTAGTAAAACAGGAGTTAAATTGATCTTGCAAAGAGAGACCATGTATAACTCCAAGGGCTAAACACCTTTGACTTAGAAGATTCAAGGAAGAGCATTCGACCACCAGGTGATTAAATCTCATTATTAGGGTTCAGTTAGCCTGCTTTGCTTAACTTTGCTGAGGAGGGGATCCAGTGCCTTTGGAGCCTACTGTCTGCATTCTCCAGTAATAATACCCTAAACTGGTCCTGTTGTCAAAAGCAACACTCGAGCAGATAAATTGCACAGCAGTAATTGTGTATGAAATGTCAATTGAAGTTATTTACATGAATTTCTGCTAAGGGACACATAGGTTGCAACCTTTGCTTCCATTTATCTAAATCCTATGTGAAACCAGTCTGAAATCCAATTAAATGAATTTTTGATAAGAGAAGGAAGTTATTAGGTGCATAAAAATCTGCCAATGTGCAGTGATTGCCTTACCAGTGAAATAAAATGCACTGAAAGGATAAACTTGTGGTAAACCAATTCATGACATGTACTGAACGTGTTGTGGAATCCTCACAAATGAATATGTGACAAAGGAATAAACATGAAAGAAATACACTGATTGTACACTAAGGCTGTGCATTTCAGAGAGATTCACACTATTATCTTCCTTATTCATGTGGATAACAGGCTTACTTATGTCTTCAAAAATAATTCTTTCTATCACACTGCAACAATTCGAAGCATAGTGATAAATAGGAAGTATGAAAATGCTAATGTCTAAGACCTAGTGGAATTTTAAAGGATCAGGACAGAGCCAAATTTTTAGATGAGATTTCTTGACATGGAAAAACCTCACTGAAGAAAAAAAATGAACACAGTCATATGTGTATTGCATATTTATAGTTCAATAATTTGACTCTGAGATTTACGAAAATCCATTTCAGAGGTTTTATTCCTGTTGTACTGCTTACATGGTTTCTGCATAATTTGCAACTTATGAGCAACAATGTCTAACAGATTTATATTTTGCTGGGGCTTTTTTTTTTTTTTTTCTAACTTTAATGTAACTTAAATTTAAAAATCAAGGCAGAAACTTCAGCTGGAACAACCCATGCTTTGTCAGTCAAGTGAAGAAAGTATGAGGAAAATAGTACTCTAAATTTTTATTTTTAAAAGGCACAATTTTTTTTTCTTAAAATTAAATTAAAAGGATTAACTGAATAATAATTTCTGGATAGCAAAAAAGAAGACTATGCAAAAATTACCTGATAAAATATCTGTATAGCCACCCCTTCTGGCACCCTCCAGAATGCCCCACTCTTCTGTGATGAACATGAAATCCATGGGACTCTACAAAACTTTAGGGCTGGGTCTGCTGGTCATGACCGTAAAAAATGATGAGGAAATCTTTCCTGCTCTCCCCATCTCTGCAAAGTTCACATAGAGAGAAGCAAACCCTTTGTTGCACTTTTGGCATCCCCACAACCAGATGAATATCTGGAGTATAAATGACCTTTTATGTCCAGCCTGAGCCTAGGGATGAATTTACAAGGATGGCCAGCAGCTGTGTCCACTGCAACCATAACTCAAAATGTAGACTTTAGCTTATAAACTCTTTTGAAATACTTGTTCTTTAAAATTTCCCCCACTTCAGGCCTGAGAGAATTCTGGAATTCTGAAAAATCATCAGAACCTGAAACTATCCTTATTCATATTCTTACTGTGTGCATTTTATAGCCTAGTCACACACACATAATAAACAATTTTTATTCTTGCCTGTGTTGATGAAAAAAAAAAGGCAGGCCAATAATCTTTGTTTTAGTATTTCTGATTACTCCTTTAAATCACAAAGCCATCATTCAATTCCTTCTAGCTAGCACTGGCTGCTGAAAAAAGGCACAAAAATGGAGAAAAATGTGGTAACCCAGAGCTGCTCTGTGAAGGACTGGCAAGGCTGTATGGAAAGGCTTGCAAAGCATCTGCTCTCACACTATGCTTGGCTTCAGTTAATATTCCCACTATTAATCCTTTATCTTCATGAGGATAAAAAATAAATAACACTCTAAATAGAAAACAAACAAACAAATAAGCTAAGGTTCCTGGGTTTCTTCCTCCTGTCTGATCAGATCAGAAAATCTGGCTTGATTTTTTTATTCTAACAGCCTGTTCTGCACCCTCTCAGACCTAGGAAATCTGTCATCAGTAGGCTTAGGTAAGAACCTGCTCCATCTCTCCAATGGAAGTGAGAGGCTTTTAAAATGGGAAAGCTGCAGGCCCTGCTCCTGGAGAGAGTAGAAATTCTTCATGATGCTGACCAGGAAAAAAGGGAAAGGAAAGGATTCAGGCTGGAGAACAGCAAAATGGTGACTCTTTTAGGTGACGTTGTTTTTAATTTTGAACTTGATATAGATATGGAAAGGCAAATCCTAGCTAATGCCAGTGCTGTGTTACTGGGATAACTTTTTACTCAAGATTGTCAGCATATGAGTTTGCTGTGACCGGATGAAATCTGCCCAGTTTTGAGCTCACGGGCTGCTAAAGCTGCTGCTTCAGTGCAGAGGCAGAGCTGCCCCAGGCTACAGCAATGCTAGACTGAGCTCACCCAAAAAACTGATAACTTTGAGGGTCCCAAAGGAATCCAGGAGTCACTGCCTAGGCAGAATAATTGAAAGTAAATGGCATGCCAAAAGGATGGCTATTTTAGCAGAAATCACCAGGTGATTCACATTGCTGTGTGTGAAGTGAGACTTCCCAAGCAACAAAATGAGCTAGAAAGGTTTTGTGACAATTATTTATATTTGATAGTTCAGGAATGGCATTGACTAGTATTTGAATTGGTTTGAACTGTTGCTAGTCCCACAGATTGACATCCACAGAAACTGGATGCACTTTGAAAACAAGAATAGCACGTGAGAGACTCGGGTTTGTAAAGTTATTCCTTCTCCTGTTTCTCCCATCCTCTCCCATCCGGTGACTCAGCTCTCGAGCCCTGATTTCAGCTTAGACCTGACACCTGTGCTAAGCTCTCCTCAGTCTGGCTGAGCTGTCTGTCTGTCTGGCAAGATGAGGGGGATCTTTCTCCGTGTCAAACTGGCACAGAAGTACTTGTGCTCATCACCATTGCTGCACATCATCTCTCCACTCAGGGGCAGCTACAAACCCCTGGGGTGGACACGAGGATGGGCTCCCTCTGCTTAAATGGTTATGACTGTGGACTACAGCGTAGCCTGGGGAGACTGCCACTGGTCCTGCTAAATCCAGAAAACGGGAGAGCCTCCTGCAAAACTTGCCTGTTATCTGTCAGATTTGACTAGAGGTAGACAATGTGATCCAGGGGAGCACCACGGCAGGGTCATCAGGATAGGAACTGCACAGATAGCACAAATTAATGGTGATAGTTGTTTTCTCACTGCTGACCCTGACACATACAAATATTTGGCAACAGCTATGGATTACTTCTCAAAATGCACCGAAGATAAACCTCTACAGGATAAACTGCCCAAAAGTGTTGAGGTCTTTGATTGAATTCATCAGACATTCATGTGTATCTGCACAAATCAATGGCCAAGGCAGGGAATTTGTCAATCAGGTAAGTGCGGAAATACATTAACAGGTGACAGACAACAATTTGCCAGGACACATAACCCTAGAGCCAGCAAGCTTGTGAAATGGCAGAATTGAACTGTGAAAGACAAATCACTGAAGGTGGAGAAAGTGTCTTCATTATGTCTTGCTCTCACCTGCAGCTGCAGAACAAAGTCCAGAGGTTTTTTTTTGTTTTTTTCTCTCATCCTCTGCTGCATTGAAAATGTGAACAACCTGTTAATATACATTACAAATTCTGTTACTGTCTCACTTTAATAGCGAGATAACAATCGTGTGCCATTTACATATTTTGCATTTTATTGCTCTTGCATAATTCATCATAAGTAACATAACATTCTTGTCAGAAGAAGTTCTGTAAAATTTAAGAAAATGGAAGGAGAGCTGCATTGCAATCAGAAATAGCAATTAGTATTGAAGTGTTTAGGTAAAATAAAAGGAAATTAAGTAAGAAGTAAGAAGCATGAATGGAAGAGAAAAAAACTGAGCTGATTACAGTTAGGCTCAAAATGAAAGTGTGGACTAGAAAGTGACATCCTGCAAAAAATGGGAATCCTTGGCTCACACATCGTAGGCAAGATGGGTTTAATGATGACTCAAATGGATATACTGCAAAAGAGTAATTGTTATGGAAGAACACATGTTTCAGGGAACAATAGCAGCACTGAATCAGTTAGTAAAGTCTGTAGAAAACTAGAGCTATGACTGAGCAGACTGTAAGTTTTTGAAAGAACTGTAATTTTTGAGAGCTCCAAAATTGTTCCCTCTCGCATTAGTATAGCTGCAAACAATAGTCTGCAGTAGGATAAAAGAGTAGGATTTTATCAAATTTTCTACATTACAATCAACTTCATTTGTATTGTTAATTTTGGCAGGAAAACACTCAGACAATCACATTTAAATGCTCTTCTTTGGATCAAAATTTGATCCCATTTCACATCTGGGCAAACTTAACTAAAAGCACACATACATATAAAATCTTTTATTATCTAGTAACTAGAACTGTTAGACAGGGAACAGAATGTAGTTAGCTGATTTCAATTCCTTTCTGCTTTAAACATGAGCCAGGTTTGGGGAGCCTGCAGCCCTGGTAAGGGAGCCCTGAATGTCCCATGAGCAAAACACAAGTTTAGGCTGGATGTTGTTTAACTCTACGGAGTACAAAGGGGTTTATGGTAGTGGCTGAAACAAGTGTCAGTAATTTTGGCTCTGAAGAGGATGGCATTGATAAGTTTGTCATCCCCTTTGATTTCAGCTCTGTACAACAGAAACATCACCCCGAACCACGGGAGGGACCCGGGCACGAGCAAATCACAAACAAACTGTCTGGACTGGCAGAAAATCAAGCTCCACACATGTTTCATCAGTGGAGGAGCTCTTCTCTCCGGGGATTCGTGACTTGTGGGTCACATCCCGTTGAATTTGTGGTCACAAACGTCCCCCTGGCAACTCGGTGAGTGACATAGTGTGCAGCAGTGTTAAGAAAGGATTGGTTGTAGCTTTCTTCTAACGTCATTTAATGGCTAAAGATGAAGAACATATTGGCACATATGCATGAATCACAGTCTGGAAACTCTATTTTGATTGGTAAGGGAAAATACAGAGATGTTGGATACCTCTGAATGATGATAACTGATGGCAAAGCTGACATCTAAGAGCCATTCACAGTACATTGATACATAACCCCATGTTTAGAGACACCCTTCCTCCCGCCCCCACCCCCAAAACAATCTGAATAATGAATCAAATGGTCTCAGGAGTAATTGGATCTTTTTCTGTGTAATTAGCAATTTTTCCCCTTGCATTATAATTTAAAGTACTGTGGTTGAATTGAGCAACTCATGTAATGAGTCATTAGACCGAGGCTTTTAAGGAAGTTATTTCTGAAGGTCTGTGGAGGCTAAAATATGTCTAAATTAAAAGAATGACAGGCTGCAATCATGGCTGTAAAATAAAGGTGCTCAGTAAGCAGTCCTATTACAATCAGAAAGCAAAAGAAGCAGATCTCTGTCTTGTGCATGGAAGCAGAGGAAATGATGAATACCTTAGGTAACTCATTCTGTGCAAAATCAATCTTTCACTGTCAATTTTAAATGAACTAATTTGTTCACAAATCTGCTCAGTCAGTTTGGAAGCATACTCAGTTCATCCATATTAGCAAATCCTTTAATCTTGACTAGTCCACTGAGTAAGAAATCTAGAAATGTGTTAATATGACTGGACATATGTAGTAGGATAAGAATTGATTCTTTTAATTAGTGTCTATTCAAGTTATAGTTCCTTCTTTTACTGAACTATTGACCCACTGATATATAAAGAGATTACTGTTATGACTAAAATACCTTCCAAAGTTATATTTAACTCTTTATTGGTGAATGTGAGATAGAAAAATAATCTTTGGGTTATCCAAAAATAAACATTGTAATCTAATTTAAGGTTTCTTTCCAACATATTCCCATTAATTCTGGAGATGCAAACTGATATTTGAAATTTAAAAAACATAAGCCCTAAGTTATTGCCAAAGGAATTTTATAGCCCTTTCTTCCAATTTAGATAAAACTATAACATGCTATATTTGTAATTCCAGTTTGATATCAAGACAGCCAGAATTTCACCCACCACAAGTCAATTACTGAGCTTGGTGGCAAATCCCCACTGAAATTCATTGATGACAAAAATATATTCTTAACAAAAGAAGTTAAATAAATAAGACAGAAAGAGATGACTCCTATTCCTCTCTCTCCTACTCTGTCCACACAGAATAAGTTAAACTCTGTAAAACAGCTGTGTATAAATTCACTGTACTTTGCAAACAAACAAGATTATTCTGGCTCTTGCTCACCCACGGAGGTGGGACAAATGCTAGAAACAATCCCAAATAACTGCATGTTGACAATGGAAAAAAAAAAAAAGAAAAAAGAAAAAAAATCTGGCATTTATTTGTTGTACTTCACCTCAAATTGCGAAAAAGCCTCTGCAGGTGGTCCTAGGTGGGGACATCTACACCCTCCTTGGAGAGCAAAAGCTTTACTAGCATTAACAGTATGGTTGTGAACATGTGTTTACATGATCTTTATCCAAATTATGAATAATTTGAGCTATAGCAAGAGAAAAATGCCCTAGCATCCTGCCTGGGTGGACAATCACTTTTAGCAGCTTTGAGGTCTTCACGCAGTGCTAGACTTCTAAGATTTTCAAGAGTTATTTAAGTGGAACTTGAACATGGAAGCAAAAGTGAGCAGGTTTCTGGCTAAACATGGAAAAATGTCATTTGCTGAAGCCTTCTTACTGCAAACCAGTGAAGCAGATCTCTCTGTTTTGGTCTGATCCTGGATAATCTGAATCTTGTTGCCTTCGTCAGATCTATTTGTCTACTAAGGAATGGTCTTGACTTGGGGTTTTGCACGTACCTATCCCTTGAAACAGCACTTTTTGCTAGCCACAGTCTTAAATTAAGTAAATATTAGTAAATAAAAAGTGATGAAATTTTCATTTAAGCCTTCTGTTGTTTCTCTCTTTCCTCAAATTTCCACTTGAAGGGCACTCCCAGGCAATGCAATGACATGACAGGAAGAAGATAGCTGCAGTATTTTGAATTCAGAACGTGTGGAGCTTTCTGAGCATCCATCTGCTTCATTTCGGGCTGTGTCTCTCCTCAGTTTTCAATGTGATGGTTGTTTTGCTCACCTACTTTTTCAGTAGGCTGAGCTGCTGAGGCCTGGCTGGTGGGAACCAGCAGATTCCTGTCACTGAAGGCAGCAAATTAACAGTGGCTTTTCCCAGTCTGCTTCCCTCCTGCATTAAGGCTGGCCTTTGCCATCCGAGCTGTTGATGTGTATGAGCTCAGACTTTCTTAACTGGGTCTGTAACCAGTCTGAGAGGGATTAGGACAACACAACACCATCGCCAACCATCTCACGTGCTCTTGTTCTCTCGTGTTAGTGTGACACAGGGTGTTATGAGCTCCCCAGTTATTGTTTAAAATTTAGGCCGAAAGTGTCTCTATAAACATTCAGCATTCATTTACATCTTTATGGTTTGATATTCTTCCTCTTAATTTGCCTCAGCAGCACCCATTTTCTAGACCTTGGCTCACTAATTTGTTTCTGCCTCTAACAGTTATCCTTGCAGTACTCTCCTGTGTCTACCCACTTTCCATTATTAAGGTCTTTGAAAAAAAAAGGACTAGAAAAACATACACATCAATGGACGACCCTTGATCTTGGAGACTGCCACAAACACAGGAAAGGTGAAAATGTTTTCTTTGCCCTGTGCTCCTTACTCAGCAGTCCAGTTTCAGTTTTGCTGATAATGGGGGCCTGTGATGTGTGCCAAGGGCAGCAGGAGCAGGGCAAGGTGTGCCCAGCACCCTCCTGGGGCAGCTCCTCCCCAGAGTCCCACTGGGTCCAATGGGAGCTGGGTTTCTGTTCCCTGATGAAAGAGCTGTGGAAAATGTTTCATTTGCTTTAATGATTATTGCAACTTCACAGAGAAGTAGCTGATTCTGCAAATAGTTCAGTGAAATGATTGGCCTTTGCAAATGCCAGGATACTTAAAGATAACTATTTTGATGTATATCTCTGCCGCCCTATATGTAATTCTCTGCACATGTTTATGTCTGTGCTATTTTTGATCATCTTGGAGGAGGACAGGACAGTCGCTTGGTTTGGTTCATTTAAAATACTAATAATGATGGCCTTACATGGGAAAAAAAAAAACCAAGAAGAAACTAATGACATTTTTTAATGTCTAAATTAGCGCAGAACCTGAAAATACTCCTTTTGCTTCCAAGGCACACTGAACAGAAGATGAATGGCACACCTCTATCAGCCAGAGCATTTTGACAATTGATCAAATTTCCATATTAATTAGAAAATATCCACCCAAAGTGGGTGGGATCATAAGATTCTACCAGCTCAGTATTTCTTAATCCTCTGAATGAAAAAATGAAGCGCCTGGCCTTTTTCTAACTCTGAATTCAAGTGATTGCCTTGACCACTGCTTGCTTCAATTTATCTGGGAATGTCTTTTGTGCTGTATGCTCTCTTATTGTCTGAAAATGCCTTTTAATTTCTTGAATACATATATGTATACAATTAATATTAATCAAGACCTGATTAGTATCTCTTCTGCCATCACACAAAAATATTTTATCAGAGACAGATTGTATCTGCAATTGCCTTTTTAAAGTCTGCACTGGAATGGTTCATGAGTTTAACTGAGTATAGACTGAAGTCCTTCACTAAAATTTTGGATTTTCTCATCTATAAATAAATGTTGCTAACCAGGAGAGAGCAATAAAAACCCCCTCAAAACACTCATGTATTTTTCCTCAGTAAAACTGTTGTTTACTTACTTTCAGATATTCTAGCCAGCAGAGCCATGGGTATTGCTGGTGTTGCATTTGACTAAAACCTCACCAGCAGTCTCAGCTTCTGCCATGGAAGGAAAGAAACCCTTTCCTAAGGGGCACAGAAAGGATACGGAGCTACAAACCTGAAGGCAAGACTCAACCCTTGAACCTTTGCATGAGGTGAAGAAAATGAAGTGAATAAACTGCCCACCCACTAAAATTGATGCTGCAAGTTGCCCCCAGGAGCACTGCCAAGGAATCCAGCCTCATCTTTCCTGGGGAATGCAAGACCTCCACTGTGGCTCTTCAAATTCTGCTTCCATCCTTCTGCCCAGGAAAAGCCATTTACTGCACGTGGCCAGTTACTGGACAGCTTTGAAGAAAGGGAGAGTAAGGTTTGCATTTTAGTTTCTTCATAATAAATTCCAGATTTTAGTCTGCTTACCTCAAAATACTTCCTGTTTTGTATCCTCTGGTGGTGGCTGTGGCTCTGCCTTGCATGCAGGATGACAGATTGAGTGCTAATTCCACCACCTGTAGACCTTGTTTATTTCAAAATGTCACTTGTTTTTTATAACTGAAGTGCCAAGAGAGATGCTCTCCCAGGACACCAAAAATCAGTCATTATTATAACACAGCTATTAAGGTACCCACGTCTTAAACACATCAGTCAAAGACATTTGTCCTGCAACGATACAGCAGAAAGGCCAGCATGTTATTAGGGAGAAAGAGAGAGAGAGAGAGAGAGGGATACCGGGGGAACCAAAATCATTATCTGAATATATCACTGAGGCTCTCCGAATGCTGTAGGACCCAGGGCAGAGCCCACATACTGTAAAGGAAGTTTCAGTCCCCTGTAATCACCTAATTGCCCCACAGTAGTTCCTTCTAGAAACTTCTAGGACTCTGGATCTTGGCTCCGAAAGCTCCCACACCTGTGGCTGAGGCATTGCAAAAATTCTCATTTTCCCAAAGGTTGAGGAAGAAAAGGCACTTCCACAAGCCCAATTCTTTACCTCCAGGATTTTGCAAGTTCTAGAAAATGCACCTAGCCTTCATTAAGCACATCCTAACATTTAGTTCAGAGTGCAACGGTGAACAGCACAGGAGCAAGCAAGGCAAGAAGAGAAAACTTTCCGAGGGCATCTGCTAGGTCCACGTTGGCTGTCTTGGCAGGACATGTCAGGATGCATTGGTAGTGCGCAGTGAGGCTGAAGATTCCCTACTGGCTGGAACCGAGTCATTTGCCAGGCTTTCCTTGTCAGGGAGAGTTAAACCAGTCACTGATCCTAATTCTAACACTGTTGTTGCAGCATTCCAATTTTTAATCGCTACATGACTTGTCAGGTTGAATATGAGCCACAAGAATAAAATTTAAAAACCTCCTAATAATGAGGGTATCAAAGATGACTAGAACTTGGTATTTCTTCCACTACCTTTCCATTTCTTAAAAGTGGAACTAAGGTGTAAGAGCCCTCCCTTCCAAATGCCCTCTATCTTTTCCTTTTCACCCAACAGATCTTTTCCTGAAATCCATGAACATAGTCAGTGATAAGCAGCACATTCCTGCACCCCTTTTACAGTGTTGTGGGAGCTTACTGCAGGCTTAAGAGCAATAATTTGAAAAGGGGTTCCCCTTCTTCCACAGTTATGGGACAATATAGTGGACGATTAGGTTAAAAAAAATGAGTGTGCTGTATGCCTTCATCCTAGGGTGGCAGCCTCTTTTTCTAGCTGCTCCTCTCCCCGAGTTTCGAAACCCCAGAGAAGAGAATTTCTTGCCTTCAGTGAGGAAGAACAAGCTGTCTTTGGTATGTCACAGTTTTGCATATCACCAATTTGTCTTTAAATGTTTGAAATTGGATGCAATTGTAGACAATTGACGCAAGGGAAGTGGAGGACGCCCAGAAGTGAAGGGCGTTTTTCAGGCTAGTAAACTGACACACACATCCCAGTATCCCTTTCCCCGTGACAGAAGATGGCTGGGAGAGATGTGCTTCATGCTGTAAGTTCCTGGATGCTGACAAACAAATCAGCTTCCTGTAGGCTGAGTTCTCATCTGCAATTGAACTAATTTACCATCTTCGTCTGCCGTGGGAATGAAATACAATAACTGATTTTAAAAGACACCAGCATGCTAACAAATATGGGCTGCTGAATGCCAGTCTTTTTCAAAAATTAACTTACCCTTAGTGGTGTTTCAGTTCAATGATTTCTTCTCGTTTTATTATTTTGTTATAGAATGCTTAAATTCACAGTACTTTCCACAAAAGAAAATCTGTACTAAAATCTTTAATCACTGCAAAAAAATACTGGGTCAGTTGACTTCATCTTGGATTGACATTAGAAGTAAATTTACAGCACACAATAAAGCTACATGCAGGAATAATTAAATGCAGTTATGAATTTAATACTGATACCAACAATGGGAACAATTCAATATTTAAAAGTTTAATAAAGGGAAATTTAATTCATCATCAGAGCTGAGTCACTAAAATGGAATAATCCAATTTAAAAATGGTGACGTGGTGAGTTTGCCGCTGTTTGAGATGCTGTGGTTTATTTAAAAGGCTATATTTTGGATTGACCTCAGTGACTGTTGTGAAGTATCATCTTTTCATGAAAAAAAAAAAAAAAAAGCCAAAATCAAAATGTTTCTCTGGGACTATGAAGACAAGATATAGCAGGAGAAATTGTGGTGTGTGCCTCGCCTCCAAACAAGGCAGCTGCTGTGGTAGGGCTGAAAATCCATCCTTGCAACTTCTGCAGCCAACACAACTTCTGAAACCTCTCCCCATCTTCTCTGAGACAGGAACAGGGGCTCTAACTCCCAGGGGCTTTGGTATTTGGGGAAATATCCATGGAGGCTCTCCAGCCCTGTCACTCCTTTTCCTGGAAGCACAGTGCTGCTCCAAAGAGCTCTTCATGGCTCCAAGGAAAAGCTATGGTGGAAGCTGTCATTTTATTAGTAGAACTGCGAAATTTGCACTGAGAAATTTGCAGAAAAGCCACTGCACTGGATAATTCATCAGTTAAGTAGCAATGCATGGAAGTGCCTATGAACTTTACTTTTGTGCTGTTCACCATCCCTGTTGCTATGTCTCCTTCCTGTAAATATGAACTATTCTGGCAAGAAGTGATGAGACTTAAGAGTAAATAAAATCTTGCACCAAGGAGCATTCTTGGTTCTGTGTCCCACTTACAGAAATACACAAAACTAGGATTCAATAAAACTTTCCTAACAAAAAAAAAAGTACCAGAAGAGGGGCAGAAAAGCCACATTTTCCTTTTAAAAACTCAGAATATGGGTAGTTTGAGTCTTTGTTCGCTTTTATTCTGATCATCAGAGGTCGAGGAAAATCACACTTTTTCTTGAGTTCAGAAAAAGGTTTTATTTTTGTCATTTCTATTATGAGAAAACTGGGATGAATGTGATTTTGAGTTGGGCTTGGAAATAGCTTATAAGCCAAGTGTTGGTTTTGCAGAACAAAATCTGATATTGTGGTGCATAAAGCATGCTTCTTATTATCAAAATCATGAACTTGTATAGACTTGTATAAAAATAAGATTTAGCCTTTTTAATCTTTCCTGACAACCCAGGGTACTGGAACTGTTTGCCTTCTCTCTGAATCACAACTTGGTTGAGATTTTCAAAAGAGGGAAACAGGATTAAATTTGATTAAGGGTTGCAGCGGTTCAATGTAAGGTAATTATTTTTATCCATCCTGATTTGACTCTGTATGAGAAACTAAGCTGAGCTTGTATTTTAACTACCCATGTTTTACAACAGTGACTCTGTAGAAAATTTATACAGATGATAGGAAACCCACCTTTATAAACTATTCAGTAAATTATCAAAAAACCTTTCAGGTGTTTATCTTTGACCTCAATTTCTGATGAATATATTGGAGAAAAATATAAATCAAAATTAACTCTGCACTTTTCTGTCATTATACAGCCTAAACTTGCCCAACAAACCCTCTGTGCACCTCTTAGTTTCCTTCAATTTAGATTGATTATGTCTTTATACTGGGGAGAGGGCTTTCCTGATAAAAGAATGGCTTAATCTTTATTTGCCTAGAGCACTTAGAAAAATAAGTGAAGCAAGCAGCCTCCTGTGACTGATTTCTGCTCACTTAAGGCAATTCACCCTTGAAACAGAGAATAATTGTTCTCTGTCCTTTGCCAGATATTGTCTTCCCTTTCATGTGTTATATCCAAATAATCTTTAAGATTTTGAACATTAAAGGAATAGAGGCAGAATTTTGCCTACACAGAGGCCTATCCAGAGATTTCAAAAAAGACAATGGAAACCATGCACACATCTAGGAGCAGAATTTGGTCCATAGCCTCCCCAGTTTATGAAAAAAAAAAAAAAAAAGAAAAAAAAGAAAAAAAAAAGATAACTTCTGTTTCAAGCAAGATAATAATATGTTGGTTTTGATCAAACTACTGGGTGTCAGCAATATGATAGTATTTAGAATTGTACATTTTATGGGAATTTATTTCCTAGATGGTACTCTTCTGGACCAGAAACATGGGTGTGCCTGCTGAAATTCCCAGCTTGAGGTACCTTTAGCTTCTGTACCTCAGATTTTGTGGATAAGATAACAAATGCTTTCTTTTCAGCACCCACACAGAAGGTGGACCACCCCATGCCCTCTTTTATTTAGCTCTATTCTAAAAACAACATTTCTTTCTTTCCTGAAGCTGGTCAAGTAGTTGGCAATGACCAACAATTTATATGCTTTGTCTTATACAGAAGGAACCGAGGAAACCTTTTTTGGCTAGATTTGGTCTAGCCATAATATTCTTATCTTGTCGGGCTGAGCTTGAAACTGAAACAAGTTTAGTAGTCCTTACTGTAAATAATTCTCTATAACTGGACTTAATTTAAATTATTGTTACTCCAGCAAAAAGCTGTACCAAGGGTTGGTACAGTAATTCATCCTGAAGCTTTCTTTTTTAGTGACTCCTTCCTCAGAGCTGCATCTTACAAATTATTTTCTGTCAGTGAAACTGAGGACACAGGGTGATACTGCAAACTTAATCTTAAGAACTGCTTTTGAACTACAAAATTCATCAAGTTTACCGAGCAATTATTCAAAATTTTAGGTACAAAGCAAAAGTAAACTTTCCTGTAAGAAAAAAAAAAAAAGTTACAATTTGGAGAGGAATGCTTTTACAGGGCTGTGCTGAGCAAATAAAGGCTGAATGCCTGGAAATATATTTGCTGGAAAGGCATAATTAAAACTACAAATAACAAACTGTTCAAAGTATTTGGTTGTGGTCCTTCAAAAGCTGTAATTGTATATCCTGCAATATAGATATATATTCCTGCTTCATCCTTTAGTTCTTTGCACTTTGTGTGAAAATGCAGCACTAATGCTTTTCCCAGGAAGGGGAGAGCAGGAAGAGATCTGCTTTCATAGGTCATATAGCTGGGGACTGACCCAAAGCTGGAAAGTGGAAATACCAAGATGGAGCACGGATAAACTGCTGACTTTATAAAAATCATGGATAAGGATTTCAATTGTGCTCTTCCTTTATTTCATCATACCCCCCGTGTTGGACAAATCTGTGCCGGACAAATTTGTGTCAGATAATGCAGCTCTCTGCAGGTGACTTGCAATGTGTGTATTCACTATAAATTTTCACTGCAAACTTCTTTCTGAATGTTGCTTCATCATGCAAGTTTCTTTCAAATGCTCATTAAAAGTGAGTTAGGATGGACCAATTCTTTACCAGCTGACCCTGAGGAGGTGTTTGTAAGAGAAATCACTGGTTCATGCACCTAGGTGTGATATCATGGAGATACTGAGTTGTATAGTAAGGAGAGAAAATATGAGGTTAAATAGTCTAGACCTGTGAAAGAATACATTTGTTACTAAAACTCTGAGCAGGTTAGAAAGAGGTGTTATTAATCTTAGATTATAATATAAATCAAACAGCTGTTTTAAAAAAACCAGTCCTGAACCAACTACATTTGACTTCTCAGTCCCTCTGCAATAAAACTGATGACGTTTCTATAAGGGACTCTTGGTTGAGGGCATCCCAAGCTGTACCAGCTCTTGCAGCTCTGCTCTTTGTGGTTCTTCCTTTTGCCAGTATTTCCTGGACATAGTCTTTCTAAAATACCATGTCTGGTTTTAAAAATAATGATTTAACAAGTAGACTTGAATGGGTGTGTAGCTCAAAAATGCAGCTTGCTAGCACCCCATCCTTTCTTAGGCTCTGCATTTAGAACTGAGACGTAGTTTTACTGTGACACTCTGTGAGAATCTGTATATCTCATTGTTGCTTAGATCATGGATAGGAAACAATGGCTTTTTTCAACGTTTCACAGACTAGCAAACTTAAAGTAGCTCCTTTTAATTGAAACCCAGACAAACTTTTAGGTAAAAACAAAACTGAGCTGGCTTGAGTTTTTCCCAAGCCAAACAAAAGAGATTGGAACTTTCCATTGTTTTTGTCTGCCAACCATGCATTGTTAAAGGAATCGAAATAAAGAGGGAAAGGGGTCAAGGGTCATAGAGCTCATATTTCCACTCTACATGACCCCATCTCAGCAATAGTGGGACCCTCGTGATCAGTTCCTGTTGGTCTAACGGAACAGCCATTTCTTAAGAAAAGGAATTACTGTGTACAGTACCTTTGTGACTAACAGAAGAATACCCCAGCTCTTCAAAGGTCCTTTCATTACAGCCTCTGAAGAGGACTCCGACATTACTTTCTTGAGATTATAATGAAAACAGCTGTACTTGTACCAATTCCCCTTTTTATTATTTTTTGTAACAAAACAAGATTGATGTTATGCCACTTTCTGTTCTGTCATGAGAATAAGGTATCACAAATGCTAATAACTACCACAGTAGCAATATGCTCTACTTTGATCTTTTCACTGTTCTTTAATTTGGGCAGCTGGCCATTGAATTCCTTCCTCAAAATCTGCGCTGCCTAAAAACAAAGGGGAAAAATGGCCAACAAAATCAAATGTGCACATATAAAACCATTCATCTGACTACTCCGATTCAAAGCCTACATGAGTAATGCAAATACCATACTTTGATTTTGGGATTCTAGACACCAAAATCTTCATACACATTCTTCTGACGATAGAGTGTGGCAGAACAAGAAACACCACAAACAACCAATTCTCATTAAAACCTCAGGTTGGTAATCCCTTCATTCTTATTGGTTGCTTTGCCAAAGACTTCTTAAGAGATTATTGAGCTTATTAATGAAAGTCCAAAAAGTAATTTTAAGTGATTTTTTTCCTCCTTACAAGACAGTAAAATTAAACATGTTGCGGTTGTTATGTTTTTTCCAGTGTCAAAGGCAATGCAAGAAGGCAGGATCTGGCAACAGCAGCTGTCAAGATTCCAAACCCAAGAAATGCTAACACCTACTGTCCAAATGATTGTTGTACTGGGAGAAACAGGATAGTAGCCTTTGGTGTTTCTGCTAATAAGCAAGAAGAGAAGTGTGTATTGCCAATTAAACTTCTTTTTCAATTCAACTGAATCCCAAGTTCAATTGAACAGTGAATCAGAAGTACAATTTTTCTATTTTCTGCATTTCAGTTTGGTCCCAGCTCTATCTTCATGACAAGCACCCTTAGCCTCTTGCTAACATGAATACCATAATGAAAATGATAAAGTGACCGGTGGTAATCAGCATTGCAAGTAAAGCTCTCTAAACGAGAACTTTGGATCCTCATTTCCAACCAATAGCAACAATTTAGATACTGAAGTTCTTTCCTGGAAACCACAGTACAATGTTTCCAAAATCTGATAGAGGTGCCTCATGGAAAATTCAGAGTCAGCTGAAGACATAATTTTACTGCATAAATGCTTTTGACAATATGACTGTTCTGTTCCTTAGTAAATGAAACCTAAGACTTTTAGGAAATTTAAAATTTAGCAGAATTTGTATGAAATGGAGTGAGAGGAAAAAAGTTTAATAAATACAGTTCCCAAAGCGAGATCACCATGAGAGAGCCTCTACCTGTCCAAGTTAATTTACTATGTGGAGTGTTTTTATTCTCAGTTTCATTTCAAACAGAAACATTAAAGTGGTAAGTAAAGAAGCAACAGAGAAATCTGAATTGTTATGTTTGTGAGTTACTGGGAGACGAGATACTGCTTAGAGGAAAAGGAGCCTCCTGAAGTGTTCAAAAAGATGAGAACATTGTATATGCTATAAAACGAGATTTTAAAGTGGGATAAAACATTTAGCATGCGTAAAATGAGAGTCATGAAATGAGATCTATATCTAATCTATATCTATCTATTTATCTATTTCTTTGATATTTCTAGAGAGAAAACCAGTCAGGACAGGGGATGTATTGCAATATATTGCCCCTGATTTGGTTGCATACACGCTTATGGCTGTGCTTATGTTCAGACACACATAACCAAGTGCATCTTGCATGCTTGTGAACAGGCTGGGACGATTTTGTTTACACTGACATAGCAGCAACTGTGATCATTCTGCATGGGATTCTGAAAGCAGCTTCAGCTTGGAAGGGGAAGGAGGGAATGCAGCAGGGTGAATGGAGCTTTGCACAGAAGCTATGACAGGAATTGATTCGTGTTGCATTACAGGGCTATTCACTACTCCTTCGCAATTTCTCTGCACACGACCTAGGTTTTGTCTACTAATATATCTTTAAGTATGCATACTTACTTTTGTCTGAGCACTGTTCTGTGCTTTAGGCCTGGTTTTGCTGCACAAACAATTCCTGATAGTGGTTTGGTCGTGCAGTGGCGTAGCTGCTTGGCTAGGTATGTCTGACACACAGAGCAGATGGTTATGACTGCAAAAGCCTTCCAGAGGCCACACACCACTGGGCATCTATACTGAACTGTGCAGCTGTTTTCCAGGGCTTGAAGTGCAAGAAAACCAGCAAAATGAGAAGGGAACGTGATTGTACAGACTGGAAATCACCACAATCATTCTGCAAATTGAAGCTAATGAATTAGGTGTGCCACTCCCTGTCATTCCAGTATCCGTAAATTCAATTCATGAAGCTATTCTCACAAACAAATTTATAGAAATTTTCATCTGGAGACCTCCAACCTCATATTTTTCTTCAGTGATTTAAGCTCAGAAACTTGTCAGTGAACTTCAGAGATTAGTACATCAGTACAGATTTAGAACTGCTGACTCTTTGGAGTCAGCGACCTCTTTTTAGGAGAGAATATAAATGTGTGAGGTATGTCCCAAAATATGCTCTTAAATCTGCAACAGGACATTCCTCATACTCTGTAGCTATGCCTGTATAAATTGTACTGGCATCTGCCAAAACTGAGCATAGAAACAGACAAAGCAAGGGCTGCAGTAGAAGCAGAGAAACACATTGTGTGGCTAAGGAATACTGCACAGAACAGGACAGATATGGGGCAATAATTCAGAAGTTTAACAGGATAAGATAAATTCTGTATGGAGTAATAGCTGCATAGTGTGCCCATGAGTAGAAGAAAGCCAGGAGAAGAGAGCTTCAAATTTGAACTCAGGATGTTATAAGATAGCCAGTAGGAAAAAGGATGTAATATAGAAAAAGAGCATTAGTGGGACCACTCTCAAAGGCCATGATTGACTGAAAGGGACAGATATAATGACAGCAGAGCATTAAAGACAAGAATGGTAGAGTATCAGAAAATTCTTAGTTACCTTCGACTGTGAAGTAAAAAGACATGCAGGCCCTGTCTGATCATTCCAGCATTTGAGAACACATTTCATACTAACCCCCTTTTTTCTTTTTCCCTCTGTACTAATGGCTTTTTCTTACAACAGTTTATTTGTTCCTGCTGAGATATGTACACATGCACATGTACACACTGCCTCACGCTCCTCCACAGCTAAGCATGACCCAGAGTACAACATTATCTTCTGCATTTGTTCAGATTCCTGGAAAAATACTCAAGGGAGGCAGCGCAGGTCTGATATATGGATGCCAATTTGTCCCTCTGTCTTAACAACACAGCCAAGGTCTGACCTTCCCCAGCTTCCAGGGGTTTCTGAGTAGAAGAAGGTAAAAAAAAAATAATAAAAAAAAAAATCACACAACTATTATAGATGAAAAGAGCTCTGAAAATGGAAAAACGTTAATTAATATGACTTATATCTGTAACCTATTTGGATTTTTACTTACCTTTACCAGCTTAAAATATTTGGATGAAGCACTGGGACTATACATGCTTTAAAGAAAGGTGTATACATAGCTGTAAAGGAAATGCAGTATCTTTTTCCTAACAAGAGATTAAAATTATTTTTTTAATATCTTTTGTGAATCACTACTAAAGAAAGTGGCAACTCCTCAAGCTTTTGGAAAAAAAAAGGAAACAAAAGAAAAGCCTTTGGATGCCCACAGTAGGTGGCATCAGCTACTGACCTACCTACTAATAAGGCAAATGAAAGGAAAACAGCCTGAGAGGAACTAAATAGCAGAGAGCCAAAGTCTTGAGGGGAGAACAGGCAAAAGAGGCATACAGTGCTTAATTCACCCTGACTAAAAAGCTCTGTCAAACCACAAGTTGAAGATGCTACCATTAGAACAGGAAAAAATAGTTAATTGCATTATACTCCTTTGACTGGAATACTACTGCTTCTGAACTGCTGAACATGGCTGAAACCAGAAAGTCTAATAAGAGTCTTTAAGAAAATAACATACAGCCTGAGAGGAAGCACCAGGGCCAGTCAGGCTTCTGCAGTGTTACAGGAGCTCCATCCTGGTGGATAATCTATGGGAAATAGCTCAGAAATCAAATTAACGGAGCTCCTCTGGCTTCGAAACCAGCACGATGTGCAGCAAATAGAAACATGGGACAGAATAAATTAACCAGAAAAGTCAGAATCATAAATGCCTTCCTCGGATGCTTTGGAAATGTACATTGCTTATGAGAGTTTCTAAACCTGTTCCTGTCCCTTAAAGCCTCCCTGAAATATTTAGAAAACAGATTTCCTTAGAGTCTGAGTACTTTTCCTGCACCCTGTTCTATGCAAATAGAGGCTTTTAATGAGTCTCTAATAATCATAAAACTTGCTCTAAGCAGTTAATAGTTCTGCTTTTTACGTTTACTGAATACAAATATTAAGGTTTGGTTAATTATTTTGTTTATTTGGGTTGAAGTATTTTTGATCGCATATCAATAAATTTATATATATATTTATCTAATATATAAGCAAAAACAGTGTCCTGTTTTAGGAACTTTCTTTAACATGGGACAGTTCTGCTATTACTGATATTACTCCTTATTCTTTTTGGTTATTTATTCTTCACTGTTACTTTGGCACTTGACTCATTTTACATTTATAACGTGCATCATTTGGTTGGCTGCTTAATACGGAAAACACAATGAAAATATTTTTTTTAAATGTATGTATTTTTGTGCATTTTATTTGCTTTATTGGGACAAGAGGATTGAAACATTGACATATTTTGCAAGTTTCCCAGTTAAAAAAAAAAAAAAAAAAAAAAAAAATCCCTGATCTAGAATTCTTGGCTTTTTGTTTGGACAGATTCTTGCCATTTCTTCCCATGGCTTTAGTGACTCGTGGAAATTTCTCATATAGTCTATACCGTCAGCAGGATTCTTTCCCAGATTTCTCGGCCTTTTTAATTTGTATCCCCTAGTTACCTGCTCCATCCTTTCCTTCCCCCTCCCTTCTCCAACACTAATAGGCCTGCTGGAATCCACCTTCTAAATGAAATCAGTCAAGTCACCTCAGCTTTGATTGCCTTATTCCCATGCTGTAGAATGAAAGCACTTTGTGGAATCGAAAATGTTCTACATTCAATTGTCATAAATAACAATGCACAGCAAAGAACTCAAGCTATCAACATAAACAATACAATATGAAAGTGTGCTTCAAACCAGATGCTTCTTTATTTCTGCCCAAACAGTTTGAAGAGCCTGTTAAAATGCTTCAAGTTGCTGTTTACAAAGGGTCAAATGAGCATTTTTCAATGAAATGTGTCCCTTCTGGTTCCTTAATGATTAAATACAGTGAAACAAAAGCCATTTAAAACAGAAAAAGAATATCTGATGATTTTTTTGTCGTTAGGATTGTTAAAATAGGAGGAGCTGAAAAGCTTTGTGCGAGGTGAGAGAAAAATGCTCTGACAGAATCTGAGCCACCTCAAAGATTTGGACAATTTGTCAAAAATCACTGCACTTTTCAAAGTAGCCTTTTGGCAGGACCCTCGGGAAAACAAGCAGCATCTTTCCTCTGCTAGGATTGGCAAACACTTCTTCCCAAATACCCCCCAAATGTCGTGTCATGTGTGTGTCCCACTGCCCCTCACCTCCTTCCCCCAAACTTCAAACACAGATCTTCCTTCCTGGAGGAAACAACCAAACCAATTAAAATCTGGGTGCTTGTGCTGTTGTCAGAGGGCTCTGTGTAATGCCAAGACTCCAGACTTGCCTCCTGCTCACCTACACCAGGATTCAGCCTTGTGTGGGTATTTCACTTGGCTGCATATCATTAAATTGCTGTTCTTCTGAGTTTTGGTGGTAGAACTTCAACCTTTAGAACCCACTTTCATCTGTTAAATAGAGCTGAGCTTCACTGAAGGATGCTCTGTGTTTACACAGACACCCATGCAGTTGGAATGAACAGAACTAAGATTGAAGCTGATCTTGTTTGATAAGAAACCCACCATGTTAAAAAAAAAATCAAAGAAAAAGAAAAAAGGGGGGGAAATAAACATAGAGGTAAGTTTATACTCCTGCCTTTGTATGTGGGGCATGAAAATGCAGGGAACCTTCTTTCCTACTTTAAAGCCTTCTCAGATAGGACAGAGGCATGGGAGTCTCTAATTCTGGTGAGAACAAGACCTTTCTTCCTCTGCTTGGTGTCCTAAAAGGGCCAGGAAGTTACTGGTGGATATCAACCATCAACCAGCCTGCAAAACTGGTGGGACACAGGCTGGTTGGTGGAGTAATTCTACTGGTGTGGTTACTCTCACCTGGTTTGGCTGCAGGAGCTTTGCAGTACCTGTGGGACTGCTGTGAGACGGGTAGAGAGGGAAAGGGTTTTCACCTGTGTGCTGTAAAGGCAGCATGCAAAAGGCTCTGCTAGCCTGCTAGAAGATTAACAGCAGTTTCTGCTTATTTGGGAGAGAAATAGAGGAGGAAGAGCTACTTGTACATATGCATATGTTGACGTATAAAAGCTATATTAAAAAAGATTATAAAAATGTGGGTGCTGGTCAGCTGCACGGGTCTTGCAGCAGTTCCCATCTGTCCCAAGCCCCAAATTTATTTTTACTCACCCTATCTCCCTCCTTCTCCTCACTAAACCCTCACCAATGGGCTCAGACTGCAAAATTCGGGGTTGGGATGACCGGTTCGATGGTAGCTTTTTTTTTTTTTTT
>VWZN01017193.1:536266-549806 GCA_013396955.1 Regulus satrapa
TTTTTTTTTTTTTTGAGTGGCTATTGTTGATACAGCTGTGAAAGAGTCCTTTCTCCTTTCCAAAGAATCATCACTAAATTGCATTAACCAGAGAGAGACCCTCTTCGCTGGATCAGCACTCAACAAAAAGTGCCCTGTCATCATTTTCCTTTCACTCTCCTCTCACTGCCCTTCTCATCTGATGCTGCTGTCCACTTGTATTTCAAATGGGTCAGGTATCAAGAGGAAAGTCACCTTCAAGAAATCTGAAGGGTTAGACCTCGCGAAGGAAAATGGTGAGATTTATGCCCCAGTTTCAGGCCAGCCAAGTGAGTCCAGCTGAGCTCAGGAAGAGACAGGGCCAAGGGCAGCCGGGGTTGGTGGTGTCTCCGTGGAAGGAGAGATGTGCTGGGTGCCTGGCAGGATCGTGCTGGGGAAGCAAAGCTGCAGGAGCTGGCAGAGTTTGAGTGTCTGCGTGTCCAGGGCATGAGGAAGAGGCTGGGGTTTCCCAGGACCGTGGATGCCATTTCCCTGTGCGGCTGTGCAGGTACATCAAGGACAGCCCCGGGCGCTCCTTTCCAGGAGCAAAAGCAGGAAAGCAGCCTGAAACCTGCCAGGGAAAAGGCAGCAACTATTTTGCCAAGTGATAGCAACACAACTTTGTTGTAATTGTAGTAATAAAACAGGGCTGACAAGTGATGACTCCTCTGAGGTGCTTTCGACCTTAATAAGAGCTCCATTAATTTTTCATCTTATTGATAAAGCAAATTAATACACATCTCCAAACAAGCAAAACATAAAAAGGCATCAAAACCAAACTGAAATAATTGAATATTATTTGTAGAGAATGCCATTAAAATAATGTAAATCTTCTTTTGTAAATTAACTTCATGCATAACTAGAAATGATTAGCATGCATATATACCAACCTCTGTGTTTGTAATTTTGACACACATCCTAATAGAGTTGGGGTGCTTTATTCACTTACCCTCTGAACGAATTATTCTGTATGAATGCTCGGTAACTCTGAGAGAGAACTGGAGGGAAGATGTGAAGCTGGTGGAAGGGCTGTCCCTGAGGCTCCCAGGCCATGGAGGATCTCCCTCCCATGGCAAGGGAAAGTGGGAAGACACGGGTCAAATTTTAACTCTTCCACATCACTGGGAGTGTCCAGGCACTCCTGAAATCATTGGCAGTGCATATTTTAGCACAAGCACAAATAGCTTTTGGACGTCTACAGCATGGGAGTTCATATCCCATGGCAGTGGGGAATTTTCCTCAGTTCAGAGAGGGAGTAATGAAACTTTTTAATGAATATTTTGGCAGACATGCAGTCTCCATTACAAACACCATGATCTTTAGCTTCGCTTTGCTAGGGACAGTGTGGAGGAATCATTGCAAGCAAATATCACTAAATAAACATATATTTTCTTGGGTCACTTTTCAAGATTGTTCAAGCAGTTATCGAAAAACTGTGTTTGGATGGTTGGTGGTAGGTCGATAAGAAAGAGATGATAATCTTGTTATTTTTTTTCAGAATTTTGTAGTAGAGTCTCAAGGAAATGAAATAAAAATATCCCAAATTTGTGTAATAACCCTTACCTGAATCCAAAAATATACCTTACCAGCTTCCTGGAACAAAGCCAAACAAAAGTCTCATGTTTTGTTTCTAACTTATTAGTCCCAACAGCCACTGAAAGTATTAAACTTTAAAAAAAAAAAAAAAAAAAATTAATTACTTAAGTAAAATAATTTATTTGGTGCCTTATACTTAAAACATTAGAAGTTCATAAATGCATATTTGAATGATGAGAGGCTAGGGAACACTTGAAAAAGTCACAGGAGAAATCAGGATCCCTTTCACCAACATCTTCTACTGCTGTGCAGACTTCAGGTAGTCAGAGCAGATGTGAACCCAGCCTCAGCACGGGCCTGCCATGTGCTGGGAATTTGGAAAGCTCTCTGTACCTACTTGTTCCAAAACTGGGACCAAAAGGCATAGCTGAAAACTTCTGCCAAGCTCCTGGTGTCTTGAAAGCCTGAAAGAATTTAATCCTCCCTCATGTGTTTGTGACAGACTTTGTTTTAGTTCTCGTACCCTATGTAAGCAATAATGTTTGTGAGCTAGCAGTGGGCACTTGGGAATAAAAGGATAAACAAACAGGAATATTAAATACTGCAGGTTTTTTTTTTATATATATATTTCTGAGATACAGATATGAAGCCTTATTTTAATTAAGCATTTTCTACTTCTGCCTGCATCAGTATTAAAGTTGCAAATTTATCCAAAGCAATTTAGTGTTTGAGCACAGAGATAATAATCCACATTTAGTGAAATTAGCCAGGAGGGTAGGCTCCTGCCTGGAATTATTTACATTCTTTGACCCTTTAGGCTTAACTCTTTATCCAATCAAATTTATCTAGCAGAACTTGTAGCCTGACTTGTTTGTGTCATACACATTTGGCATTAAGGCTGCAGCAGAATTTTTCAAGTATCTGGCATATCCTTGATAGCACATCTGGTGAGTGTGGACACTGTTCATTAGAATAACTCTGCAAACTGATAACACGCCAAAGCTTTGACAAAAGTACTTATGGTAGATGTCAATCATCTTTCTTTGCCAGTTTAAACATGCACCCTTCTGGGAATAATTTTTATCTATTCTGGCACATAAAACATAATGAACAATATCTTCAGGCTTTGCAAATGAACGCAGGTCCCTGCATTTTGTATACTGCATGTGGATCACTAAAAAAATATAACAGAAAGAACGATGGCGCTTGTATATGTTATCGATAAAAATCTGCAAGAAACTCCAGGCAGAGCGAGTAAATCTGTGGCAAGCCAGGACTGTAGGGAGGACAGGAGGGCTGTGGAAGTACAGGACAGCTCCAGCAGTCAGTAACTGTGTCCTGGTGTGAGTGACAGGGCCTGGAATGGGCCCTCCAACAGGGATCAGACACCTCTGGGATCTGAACTTCTGTTGCACTGGGGGATTTCACCTCACAGAGATTGTCCTGCCTTTGTTGCTGTTGCTCGCACACAGATTTTAGTTTTTTGACTTCCTAAAACACATGTCACTAGTGAAACCACGTTAATAACGAAGTGGGAAAAGCCCAAAAATTTTAAAAGTGCTATAAATGTTCAGAAAGTTGCACAAAAATGTACAGATTATTGTTGTCTTTCACATGGGCACGTTTGGTTTCTTTTAAATATGTACTGGTAGAATATTTCAGATTTGCTGAATACAGTAGATATTTATGCTTTTATTTTAAATGGGGATTACAAATTACTCGCCTTTTGTCATGCACAATATGCATAGTATGGTGTGGATATTGTGTTACCAATTCACTGTAACTAAGTACTTTGGCACTTTAAAAAAACCCCATTTTTGACCCAAAAGACCATAATGGAGCCTTTCAAACTTGTTTAAGGCAGCTGCCATGAACTGAAAAAGTCATACAAAACAAGCTGCATGTAGAGCAATTTAATATGTAGAAACGTGCATTTTCACTAAAATACAATGGCTGGCTCCGATTATTTTAAATTAAAAAAGTACTGGACCTCATTATCTTCTGCTGGTGAGGAAGGCTTCAGATTAGTCCTGTCAATAGCTACTAACTAGCAGGTGAATTTACCAAATTACTTCACCTCCTTACTGGTGAGGGTGGTACCATACATGCACAATGTGAGCTTTTATGGGTTTGTGAAAACAGCCTCTTAGCGCTGAGAAACACTAGAAGAAGCAGACAATTCAACCAAAAAAAAAAAAATCATTTCTAAGTATTTTTAGTGGTTTAAATAAAAACACATTCTTGTTTTTTAAATGTGGTTTTCAGTATGTTCCCTCTTTTTTAAATTTAGCCTGTTGCGTCAATATTTTATATGTCACCATGAATGCTGTCCTCCTGTTAATGAAATAATGATTCAAGCCACAAAATTAAAACCAGCTGGATGTCAAATTCTGAGCTTAAAAACAATTCTGTAAAATGATAATGGAGAAAATATACAGACCCTTGATAATCCATTGTTGGTAATTACCTGCTGAGGCCAAGGGCAGCCTTCAGTTGCCTCGAACCAGGACCCTGATGCCATCTGGCAAGGCCTGGGCATGTCACCCTCCTCCTAGTGCCAATTCAGAAGAAAATAGGACTTAACAGGCTCTCTGATGCATTTGCCAGTGGGTGTTGTGGGTATCACAGGGGTCTCCTGTGTATCTGCACCTAGAGGTTTGAATTCTTGAATTCTTAGTATGATTTGTATGGATATGGAGGGGATGTGTGCATTTGTATGTACTATGGAAGCATTTATGAATCCCCATAAATGTTCATGGGTGTGTATGTGTTGATGATTATATGTGTTAAATAGCTATACAAATTATAAATTTGCTATACAAATTATAATTTTTCCCCCTAAAAAGATTTCTTCCTTATAATTTTATTTTTAGCAAGAGTAACGCAGCACCCGAAGCTCACAGCATTGCCTCTTCCACTAAATAATCATTAGAAGTTCTAAACAAAGAATCAAGTGATGGAGCCAAAGCACACTGAAATCAATAGGAGTCTTTTCATTGACTTCAATGGGCTTTGAATCAGCATCCAAATCCTAACTGTTGCTGAACATATTTACAACCACAACATTTTGTGTGGCACTCTGTGGGCACAATGGTGCAATTTACTTGGGAAAACAACTGGAAACATATTCTTAGATGGTGTGACCGGTACATACTCCAAAACTAGGTCTTGTGAATCTCAGTTATATCAGTAAAAAATAATTGATTCAGCTGTGCATGTGGGGACATATAGCTAGACAGAGTCTGTCCAGGCCAGAAAAGGACTCATGCTGATGCTTCTGAAACCACTGCCAAAGAAGAAGAGATGTTGTTAGAGTCAGTGCATTCACATATCAAAATTAGAATCAGGATTATTTTAGGAATGTTCTCGTAAATCATAGCTGCTGCAAAATCTCTAAACAGAGCGGGTCGTTGTTTGTTGTTTCCAACACTAATTAATCAGTGGTAGTCACACTGCCCTTACACAGAGCGTGCTTGTATCGGCATGTCTGATTTCAATTTTAGAAATGACTGTGAACTTATTAAGTAATTTGCTATTTCATAATATAACACGTCTGAGTAATATACGGAGTGTTTCCAGTGTCTGATGCCTGCTGTAGGTAAGCTGGGGAGGCCTTTCCTCATTCCCTACCTCGGATATGTAATACAATAACAGACATTGCACATTACAATGACATTCCATTATGCTGCACAGCATCATATATTCTTAGCTCCCGAGGGGAAAAATGACCAGTGCAAATTGAAGCTAGCCCATGGACTTAGCCAATAATTCACTGGGTCTCAGCCAGATGCATTCACACTTACATACACCTACATAATCATGACTTGGAGTGATGTTTAGTAGATTAACATCCAATTAAAAATACATTTTGATCGTGTTGCAATAGCGTAACAAAAATATTTATGCAGCACACTTTGCAAAAGAGATTAATTTCAGTGTGCCCTCTTGAAACCTTTGAAGACATTAGCAGCTCTCCAAGCATGTTGACTATCTGGACAAGGAATTATTATATCCTTGTCAAATTTTAAACATCCTGCTGTTAAAAATATTAGTCACAGGAACTGCTTGACAACAGTGTCGCAGTAAATTTTTTAGTCTGTGTGAACACGGATAACCTAATACATAAAGCCACGTCTCAGTGCCTGGCATTTAGTGGTAAAAGCTGAGCACTGAAAGTTTCCTTGGAGCATTGGCAATACCCTGCCAATAGATATACTGTACGTGCCATTTAAACCAGCTGAGTACTGCTTTTCCTCTCCCTCCCTCCAGTTTTTCCATTCCCCAAGGGGCAATCCTTTGGCGCACAACCCATTTAAGTCAAACAGCTATCATGTAAAAGTGAAGATGAGCAACAAAGCACATCCAAGGGAAGCAAGTTAAGATCTAGGCCCCGAGGTTTGAAGGGGGGGCTAAAGAAACCGAGCCAAAGAAATTCTAAAAAGGCACTTTTTTAGCTTAAAAAAATAAGATTAGAAACTGGCTTGTATGAGCCCAACTGTGATTAAAAAAATAAACCTTTTATAGTTAAGACAGAATTTTTTTCTTTTTGTTCTTTGACTTTTCCTTGCAGAGAAAGAGGCTATCTTCACTTAATCAGAGCAAAGAAAGAGTGGCTGAGGCAGAAGCAGCATCATGTGGGTGAAGGTCAGGCCAATTTTCACCCATGTGATGCTGCTTTATCACTCATGGAACAAAGATTAAGGCCTTTCTTTCTTTATCCTTTTGTGCTTTCCCCCATTACTTTAACAGATCTGAACAAATCCCAGGCAGTTCATCCAAAAGTTCCTTTTAGCTACATTTAGTTCAGATCCTCTAAATTCCACATAAGACTTCATGCTATACCAACATGAAGAGGATATAAAATCCACATGTGTAGGGAGAAAAATGTTATAGAAAAACACAGAAATCGTTGCAGAATATGATGACATCAAAGGCCTTTTCAGTTGCAAGAAACTAGGAATGAGAATTATCACTATTTTTATTCCCTTATTTTTAAAGGACTATGTTTTACTGCTACACCATAAATACTGATGTTTGTTAAAGATGAATTTAACATTGTAAAGATCTAGTTTAGCTCCAAGGTTCTGAAAAAAATACCAAAACCAAAACAAAACAACCCACACTAGAAATGCCAGTTTATTGCTCTCTGTGAGCAACTGTAAAGATGTTCTATCAAAAAAATTAGCTTACATTGCATATGTTTACATGTCTTGTCAGTAGCCACCTCAATCAAACACACCAGAATTGCATCAACTGCAGAAATAGGTCAGGATGTAATTTTTACACAGAGTACCAGGGGACTGATTGAAAGGGCAGTTGTTGGATTTGACTGTGCTTTTCAGCCCTTGGGTTTTATACAGGTAGGGGAAGCAGCCCTTCCTAGCTTGCTGTTTTTTTCAAACAAGCTTCAGGAATGCCTGTTGCATTTATTTAATTCATCAATCTCCAAGAAATCTCAAATTTATCAACCTGAAAACAATCAGTAGAGTACACTGAGTCAAATACTAGCCATCAGCTATGTAATCATAATGACCAGAAGGAATATTTATGTCACTTGTCTCAGCTACCCACAGCACTTCCCTTTTCACATCCACTGGCTCCACAATGTTTAACAGATTTAAGGGTATGGAAGACAAAGCAGTCAAGCATTTAATAAGTGAGACAGGTATCTTAATGTGATTCCTAGCATTATGCCAGTGGTATTTGTACCCCCGCAGCGATCAGAGCGTGGTTCCAGATTTCAGATTCCCTGTTTCTATGCAATCAGGGGAAATGCTACTTTTCCCCTAATGTGGTTTTAGGGGAGTGGGGAGAGCCCTGCACAAAGCATCAGCTGAAGCATGGAACCACTGCAGCTTCTCATATGAGGCACTAAAAAAATGGGTTTATCGTCCTGTACCATATGTTATCCTGTACTAGAGTGTCTCCTGAATTTGTTAGTTTTATACTCTTCATGTCTACAGGACTAAAATACTGGCCTTGAAATGAAGTCAACAGAAATGTTATCTTTGACTCCAAAGAGTCTTTGTTTCATCCAGTAAGTCCAAGATAAATATTTCAGTGGTGAGTCCTTTTTACTTTGAATAGTTTTGAGACACGAAAACCACTAAAATAGGTATGAAAAGTCAGTATCTGAAAACTGCTTGGACAGGATAATATACAAAAGTGCTCTCACTGGGGCTGATAGGAGACTATTCAATATTGTTATGCATACATTTCTTAAGAGCATTGTACTTATACTGCTTTTACCTGAAAATATCTTCCCATACATTGTCTTAATTTCTGATGCAACTCAAAGCATTCTCATTGTCTTATCAAAATAGATGATAAACAGCAGGTTTTTGGACTCTTTTGCACAGAAAATGTAGGAAATTTCTGTCATGATTACCCATAAACAATTTGGGTTAAAAAAACAGCAAAAACCTCTCCTCTACCAACCTAAACCCCACCTCCTTTCTTCAGAAAAGGCCTTTGAAATGTGTTTCCTGTGGCTGTTTCGGGAAGCTTTCATCAGGTGACTAATTTAACACTCTTGCTGAGATTCCTTGGCTGGGTATTTGCAACAAAGTTTAAATATCTTTCAAAGCAGCTCGATCCAGATGGGAAATAGCAGCTATTTCTTAATCTCTACCAACACCGATTTTCAGGCAATGCATTTTTTTTTTTTTTCTCGATGCCAGCGAAGGGCTGAGAGCAGTGGCTACAACCAGTAGTAGTGGCTACAAGCAGTAGTAAGACGTGAGAGACCCTGGGACTGAGGCTGTGGTGCTCTGGAGGTGTTTCTGCACTCAACCCACCCCGTGCGTTGCGCTGTGTGCTTTTCATCCTCGACTGGAGGAATACGGATTGCGCTAAATGCCTTGTGACAGTGCGGCTGCTCTGGAATTTATTCATTTTTCTTGAGTAGGAGATCAATTAGTAATTACTTAAGGGCAGTCCTTATAGGCCATCTAGGTTGGCCCTTAATTAACCAACAAGACATGACAGGCAATGTATTTCTGGGCAATTTAGCACATCTCTTAGGGAGGTTTTAAGGCATGAGGCCGAAGGTCAAGTGACTTTAACCACCTGAGAAGTGCAGAATTCCCTTAGAAATACACTGTCTAGAGTGACTTATTGCTGTTATTAAATGGAATTTGTGAATAAAAATAAGAAAGACTGTCAGCCCCAGGCATGAATAGGGCATTATTAACATGGATATGACATTGTTGACAGCTAATCTAAAGCTCCATTTGTGTCCTGAGCTCTAGACCTATTCCTTTATACTGTATATTAATACAAGAAAGATATGTTATATTCCTCATACATTTTTACCATAACTGTCCAATGAGCAAAGGGAGATAGGTTTTTGGGTTGTTTGGGGTTTTTTTCTTAATTTGTGTTGCACGTTTTTTTATTTTTGTGGTTGTTTTGGGTTTTGGTTTTTTGTTGGTTTTGTTTGTTTGTTTGTTTGTTTGGGGGGTTGTTTTTGTTTTGGTTTGGTTTTGGTTTTTTGGGTTTTTTTGTTGGCTGAAATACAACTATTAAACCTTGTATGCCTAACATCCCATTTCTGGACTATACCACAGAAGTACCTTGAAATAACAAGATATCCCTCCTAGGATGTAAAATCGCTGTTCCTGACGTCCTCTCCCCTGCCATCCTGAGCTCTGTCCTGAATTTGTCTCCTCCCTGGCTCAGCTGCTTCCCCTGTCCCCTGCTGCTGGGCTCAATGTGCCTGATTGTCTGCACATGTCAGTGTGTTCAGGTTGAGGAAATGCACCACAGCACATTCACATGTAGAGGTGAACAAACAGAGCCATTTCCAGCACCTTCGTCTTACCTACGTCTTTATCTTTCTTCTCTTTTTTTCTTTCTATTTTTAATTTTTTCCCCTACAACACAAATTTAAACTTTTAAAGTACGTACATGCTCTCTGAATACCTTGAACTGAGTATGCACAATAACACTGCCAAAGCAGAGCTTGTCTCCTGAAACTTGGAATTGCAGAAAACGGACAAGAAACCGAACATCTGCTGTAAATATTATCTTTTGCCAGTCTGCTTGTGTACAGATGTAGATATTTTGGCTTTGCTTGTTTCCATTGACTTAAATTGTTCTTGGGTTTCTTGACGTGCCTGTTATTATCCTTACACTGATACTGTCCTGCCCTTTGTTGATTCTATTTGTTGATCTGCAGCAACAGCCAATCCCAAACATCTTTTCTTGATGGGGAAAAAGTGGCAGAGTCCCATCCTAACCTCGTCCTGACCAGCAGAGCCCCATCATTTCCACTGGAATTACAGGAAGAGCAGGTTCCCCCACCTCTGCTGCTCGCTGGAGTCTGATGGCTCCAGAAAGGGCTCTCAGGAGGCTCTGACACGCCCAGGGTGTCTCTGTTTTCCAGGAGCCATAACAGCTCCTTGGCATGTGGTGTCCAGGTCTTCTGCACGTTCACGGGTACGTCTGATGTGTTATGGGAGTAATGGATTTATGGTGCATGCCTCAAATATTTGGAGGGTATGTGAATGCATATTTTTGTCTGGGAAATCCTGGGCAGAGATATGATGTGGATTCTTTGTTTAAGCTGACAGGAGCTAAGGTAGAGCTCTCCATGCGTGCAGATAATTGTTGTAGGGTTAAAATGCAGGAATACTGTGTATATTCCCTGAATCAGTTCTAACTGCAGGGGGATATATCAGTTTGTCTTGGCATTCTTAGTGCAAGGAGAGGTAAAATAGGTTTAAGATATGAGGGCTTTAAAGACATAGGTTGAAATTCATTGTTTTTAACAGCAGTGATCCACAAAGACAGATTAAATCAGCATTTTTATCAGGCTCAGTGCACTGTAGTTTGTGAAAAGTTCCATGTAATACAGTTCGAACCAAGTAACCTAAAGGTGCTCTGTACTAGCCCAGTACCAGTGCACTAAGAGAAAATTTATTATAACTGCCAATAGTAAAGAAAAGGTGATATTGTCTAGGCACTAGGCTACCCTATTAATTTTGAGCTCAAAAATCCCTTTTTTCGGAGCAACTCTGAAAACAAATTTTCCTGAACTTCTCACTGTCCTGAAACTGGTGATTTACTGTAAAGCAGCAAGAGACATTACAGCCCTACAAAGCAGATGATGCTGTGTTATTGAAAAACTGAAATAGCAACCGACAAAAAATAAAAATGTGCACGTGTTCTTGTACCAATGACAAAGCAATTTTGCTTTTTGTGCAATTGATAAGTAATAAAACAATTTAAAAATAAAATGAAAAGGCTTGATTCTAAAGAAACAAAGGAAAGATAATTAGTAACTCACGTTTGTGGTTTGGATCATGCTGAAGGTGATATTGAGCCACAAGGAATGACTAATGAATTGTGGTCCACAATCCAAGACTTCCTGGGAAAAAAAGTAAACAAATAAGCCCAATGGCAGCAAAACTACCCCCACAAATATCTGTACCAGGAGCAACCCCTATCATCCCACATGTTCCAAGACACGCAGGAACTGCTGTCATTTATCTAAATTCAGCATTAACTGGCAGTTCTGAACTATTTTTAAAATGATCAAAAGCATGCAAAAAAAAAGAAAAAAAAAAAAAAAGCAAAGAGAAGGGGTGAAGAGAAGAACACACTTCAGAGCTCCTCACATTTTACTGTGCATTGCTCCCCTGCTGTGTGATTTCTCTGTTTTAGCTTCAGTACTGCTGTGGCTGCTATCTGTCTTCATGGAGAGGTTCATGGGTTTGCCTGATCTAGTATCCAAACCTGCTCCTGCCCATATTTGATCAGCCACACCTGAGACTGAGATGCGTAAGAGCCCTGGGCAGGCCTAATGGCTGCTTAATCACGCAGATGTATCCAAATAATTTTTATATATCCCAGTGGTTGCTTTTGCACCTAAATGTTTGCTTCAGTGGGGCTCGAGGTTTCTGCTGAGTGTTTGCCCTGCAATCTCAGCTCTGGCTCCTCCTCTCGTGTCTTTATTATAGGGCATTACTCATAGGTGCTTATTTTAAAATGTGTGTGATTGAAGGATTTGAGATCGTTCATAGTTAAGCATGGTTCTTGTTTTTAATATAAAATCTAGTGTTAGTTCCTTCCCTTCAGTTGTACAATCCTCTGTTCTTTTAAAAAGTGAATTACAGAATTGTGGTCAGCTGACCTAGTGAAAAAGAAAAGAGGGGAAAAGAAATAGAGAAACCCATTACAATGAGGAAAGATATTATGGACATGGGTTGAAAGAGATAAATGAATTAAGGAAGGCTATGGAAAATAAAATCAAGTAAAATATATCAGAAAAACAGTGAGAGAAAGGGAATTATAGAGCAATGAAGAGCACATTAAAAAAATCACAATTTGTACATATTTGAAGAGATAAAAATGTGATTATTTTTACTGCATGACAAAAGGAAGCTTTCTTTCAAATTGGTCTTGCAAAATTAGACTATCAGTGAAGATAGTCAGCATGAATTATCTGCTATGCCTTTCTGTATTGACACATCTTGTACATCTTATTTGCAGTGCATCCAGTCTAGAATCCAAATAATAGCAGAAGAGGTTTAACACCCTGGTTTATGCTAATTTCCTTAGGAGAAGCTTATTCTTGTCCTTTTCTGAGAATAAAACCAGAACTATTTGCAATCTTAGAGGGAGGACCAGGTAAAATATAAACTAAACACCAACACCCTATGGAGTAAGTGGCACTAACTCTTGTTGGTAATTTCACCCAAAGGCTTAATAAAGCACTCATACACTCATACTACTTTTATATAGTTGATATATATATTACCCAAGGTAGTATTGGCATATCTACCATAGCATAGCAATTTTATTCTGTGAAAATAATTCCATTTAAGCGACATTGTGCGTGCTGGTGACTTGTAGAAGTTACTTCTGTACTTTCATTACATGCCAAAGCCAGTTCATTCGATACTGGATGTACAGGAGAATGCACGTGAGCGCTGTCATGAAGGTTAGGAAAGCTGTACAACTGAAATTAAAGACCACTTAATCTATTAATTTCCTTATCCATTTCTTACTCAAATTAATGTTATGGCCACATGTTTCCTTGCGCTGGATTAAGGTGTTGGAGAAAAATCTGTTTCTTACTGTGGGAAGAAAGGAAAAAAAAAAAAACAACAACCCAACAATCAAAGACAGTTGTTGCAATGATTTTTTGCTAAATGATGTGAAAGACGTAACTCTTTGAACTTGTATTTAGCTACAGAGGCTTTACACAGCTTTTAGATAGGTTTTTCTTGTAATGAAAACAGCTCATGCTTGCCCAGCTTCAACACACAGCAATTATTTGTACTAACTCTATTTCTCCTTTAAACACGAGCTGTACTCAGATAATATTTCCTCTGTCTAAAAATGACTTGTTAAAAAAAAAAAAGAAATTCACTGAAATTATTTGATGCTTCTTTCCCTGATATCTTGCAGTGTAATGCCCATATGTCTCTTAACACACTCCTGAAACAATTTTTCACAAAATGATGTACTGTTGTATATTAATAATTATGTATTTTGAGGAAACAGTCGTTATCAGTGAGGGCGTACTTTTTTTAGAGAGCATTTGGGTATCTTGGCCTTTATTTAGTTTTGAATTTCCAAAGACTTTCCATCGAAGTAACATTTACTTTTGAGGTGTGTAATTGGGACTCAGCATGCTCTGTGCTGTACTCTTTGATGTTCCCCAGTGCTGTTAAAGAAATGAGTTAGAACTGGGAGTCTGGTGTCTGCTAGGGCAATTCTCAAACCCACAGGATGACTGCTATTCATTTCTTCCCTTTCTGTATGTATTCATAGCCCGTCTCTTTAGGCTTCCTCAACTGTCATGATACAAGAAGAGTCCCAATTAGCCAGAGAAGCCAGTCAGGTTTTTTCATGGGATTAAAACAATCATAATAAAGGCAGGAAACTGGTTGGCTAAATTTATGCTCAGAGGAACTGTGGTGGTTTTGGTTTGGGGGTTTTTGGGTTTTTTTTTTTTTACTTCCCTCTCCCCCAACTC
>VWZN01017193.1:549875-579701 GCA_013396955.1 Regulus satrapa
AAAAAAAAAAAAAAAAAAAAAAAAAAAAAAAAGAATGTGTCTGATGAGATATCAATACCCTGGGGAATAATACCACATTATTTTTTCTGCCTCTGGTATAATCATTTGTCTCTTTAAATTGACATCAGCTGAGGCCACTAGGACCCTCACACTAAAAAACACTTGTGCCCCCCTGTACTGCCTTCAAAGCTTATTTTATACTTCCTGGTCTGCTTGTTTTTGATCTGAGGCACAGTACATATTTTTGGGGGGGCAATTTCACATATTACAGCAAACTAGTCACCTCTGCTGGCCTTCTGCTGGCCTCGTCTGAGGTTCTAGAACAAGCCCTTTTAAACAATAAATTTGCTTAGACTCAGTCTTATATTAGCAAAAGAGAAGAAAGTGATGTAGATCAGAAGTAGTTGAAAATACCTTTCATTCAGGCTTCTTAGCTGCTGTTTTCTGTCTGTAAGAAGTTTCTTAGACTGTTTTTCTGTGTTGAATTCTTCTGTTTAATCTCATCCCAAGACTGTCTATCATATAGCTTGAACTATTCTTCACCAAGGGAATTACCTGGTTTTGTCTCGCTTAGCTTCTAGTCAGGACTACTGTGCACCATGTTATCCCACAAGATTTACATTCCTCCACTGTAAAACGTGCTTTTCCTCCTGCATCAAAATCCCAGGTCTGGGGCCCCTGAGAGGTACATCTTTTCAGAATGCTCAGAAAACAGTAGGGGGAAACTGCAGATGAAGATCACCTTATGCATCTGTTTTACACAGATGTTCTCACAAGGCATGGAGGCCCAATACAACAGGAACACAGAGGTGCAAGGACAAAAATGTCCTTTGTTTTGATTCTTCAGGAAGCAATTTATCTAGAGAGTACTGTTTCCCAGAGTAAAGCTGCAATCACACATTAAATGGGAGGTGTCCATCATTGAGGTGAGGTTGTCATGCCTATGCTTGCATAGAAAAAGAAAACATGGCTTGCCTAATATTTTTTTCCCCATGATAACTCAGCTAATCTAATTAAGATAGTCTCTCCATACCATAAAGAGTTATTTCAGTCCAAGGAGCAAAGATCCTTTATACCCTTATCCTTTGAAATGGTGATATACTTAACGCTGGCACACGTGAATCTTGACAGCTAAGTATGGCAGTCTCTGTGTTCATGAAACAATATGGAAATTTGGGCGTTCAGCAAAGGGACAGAAAGTCTCCCAGGCATGGGAGCCCACAGGTCAGTGATGTCTCCAGGCAGAATGGGGGGACCTGCTTACACAAGGGAATAGATTCAAATCTGTGAACTCTGCTTGGCCTTTTCTGCACATCAACGCGGTGTCTCTGAACATGTCTTTGCACCCTTGTTCTATCCAAGCAAGACTCACCACTCTCAGAGTCCTCAGTAATGGGGGAGCTCCTCACTCTTCTCTTTGTCATCACAAGGACAAAAATGTCCTTTGTTTTTCATGGACAAAATGATTCAAGAATCTCCCCATCACTTTTAGGAAATTGTTAGACAGAACTGGATCCTGGCAGCTAGATCTACTCTCCCATGTCTACTGTACTTTGTAATTTATTTTGAATTTTGGAAACATTTATAAATTAATTTATATAGTATTGATCACGGTGTTCTGTATAATAGTGTTGTATTAGTTCTGTTATACAGGTTATAACATCAGACATGGTGCCGTACATTTTAGACAAAATAATCTGCTGGAGTGTACTGGCTGCAGTGTGTAGGGACAATCCCTCTGCAAGGAACGTCCACTTTAAAAAAGGGGTTTAAAATGGCCGTAAATTTCTAAAATGTTTTGCATTTTTGGTTGTAGGTCTGGTCTGCCCAGCTGGGGATATTTTTGAAAGTTGAACAAAAACAGCTTAGATGCTAGTAGATGAAATATAAGTAAAAACATACTTCCTGCTTCTTTTAAAAAATGAAGCTTTTTGGTAAAAATAGAAATTCAGCTGATGTGACTTGGGTATGAAAGCTGTGTTTGGAAAGGAAATAGTCTTCACCAAGGGGTGTGAACAGTCTCATTCCAAAGGAAATGGTTTTGATTTCTCTGAGGTTTTTAAAAAAATTGCTCAGGACCTGATCTGAAGCCCATTGACGTCAAAGGAAAGATTCACAGTGCCTTCAGTGGGCTTAGGATCAAGTGTGAACTGAGCATGGGCAGCTGTTTGAGGCCTTTACATCACCACCATCCATTTAGCATCTGATTCTTAGGATGTGTTTTGACGTGGCCTCTGCCTTTGTGTTAGTGGGTATAATTGCATTCCCCAAAGCAACTGCAGGTATAAATCAGTGGTGAATTCTTTTTGTACCTAGATCAAAAGTTTGATCTCAAAATGAAGCCTTGGTGATGAGTTCTGTTATGCAGACAGCGGAGAAAGGGACTTAGGGGTTGTTTCAAGCTCGTTTTGGTGCCCTGGGTGATTCCACATTCTCAATTTTCATAGCAACTGCTGGTCCATGAGCCACCTCACATCTCATTTGGGGAAAAGCTTTTACAAGACAAGGGATGCTGAACTGGGCTTAAACTTGCTGCATTCTGTAGTTGAAGAGTTTGTTTAGATGAGCTGAAGAGAGAAGATTCTTACAGGATGAGTGAAGGGTGTTGCCCTTCAGATGACTATTCATGAGCAACATAGTAGGTGGAATAGAGATGCTGTCTTCTGATAAAGACAGACAGATATAAACACTTTTACTGCCTATTACTGAGTACTTGATCCACAGACTAAAGTCGTGTCAGTGGAAATTAATAAAATTACAGATGTGCTCTGCTGGCCAAATGTGAGTAGAAGGGACTGCAGAATTATCTGTAAATGTTTTTCAGGTGGATAGTGTAAAAACACTGGCATCTCCGCCTGGGATAAAGCTGTGTCTTCTGTTGCAGGAATTTCTGAAGAAAAGAGACTGTGTTAACTGGCTGGGAGAGGACAGACAGACAGGGAAGAGACTTTTGACTGAGATCCAGGATGAATTTTTCCATGCTCTAATGTGGTCTGGGGGTGATAGCCAGCTGCCCTAACTTTGATCAGCCTGTTAGCTGCTCTGTTTGACTTGTGAGGCTGGAATGAGAGTGAGGCAAGTCAAGAAACCAGGATTTTCTTCACCAACAGAAAAATGCATAACATAAGAAAGACATAGAAAAAAAGAATCTTCCCAACATCCCATTGTGATTATTACCTTTTTTTTTTCTAATGGACTGTCTAAACTATTTAGCTTCTTCTAAAATCTCTACAACACATTGGCAACATTTAACTGGCTGCTGGAAAAAAATGTGCCAAATTTCTCTTAAGCAAAATAAATATTATCCAACTGACCAAAAAGACAAATAGAAATTCTTCACTTACTTCTAATCAATTTTTGATGTATTAAAAGAGCAGTTAAAATTCTGAATAAATGACTGGTGATGTTGAAGCATGAATTTTATATAATTAAATAGTACCTCATTTTAAGGCTATTAATGATTTAAATTATTTGGATTTCTAGTACTGAAATATGGGACTGAACTGAGGATTAAAAAATGTATCTGCTGAGTACTACAAATCTAAACTCTGAAAAGTTGCTAAGCATATATTTCTTGCATTGTTAGACTCGCCAATCTCATTGTTCAAATAAATACTTCTTGAAAAGCTTACTTTTATAACATTTTCTTAATCCTGCCTGCTTATTTTGTTTTACTTTATACAAATGAAAAATCTTTATACAAAGGACCCTGGTTCTGCACTTTTTATAGATCAAATATACATATCTAAATGTTGCTTCTTCTATAGTAACAGTGAACAGCTTATGAAAGAAACACCTGCTGGTAAGAAAAGAACCTTCAAAAGCTAAATTTTTAAAGAAAATCAATTCCAGTCTTTATTTTCATCGGGTCTTAACAATTGACCTGCTTTCTCTTGGGACCAATAATGACAATTATTTACCAAAAATTTTCTGTGTGATTTAAAAATTTTCCTTTTAAACATTCTTTGGTAACAGTTTCCTCTCAGTGGATGCAACCTCCAGATCTGTGTTGAACTGTGGGCTCAGTGATCCTGTTTTCACATGGCATATGAGGATAGTCTAAAGCACTATGATGTGCAGTCACATTTTGCTCTAAAGATATGCAGATGTAGGTCACAAGTCCCGTTTAAACTACATCATATAATGTACAGTTGTTCCAGATCCAATAACCAATTTAAAATTGAAAGTTAATACGTTACATTAATAATATCATACTGCCTACGGGATCATTTGTCAGTGTTACCATAAAAGAGTGATGATTTGATAACTGAAGAGTATTTATTATAGGGGCAATTTGTACTATTATACTATAAATAAGAATGTCTTGGCATTTCTATAATAAATCCTATTTTCAGTGGTCTATTACTCGGTTATAAAATCACCCTGGGCTGAATTAGATCTATTGGATGTACAACAGCAATAATATATTACCAAAATGTACATTTAATCCAGTGACTAATATGGCCTTGAAAAACCCTCAAATGTGTATTAAATTGATCGCAGATATTATTTACATAGGGATTGGAATAAATCTTTTGGATACTGTCATTATTCTAAACAAAAGGTCTATAGGTATGATGCTGATCTTATTTGCATAGAAGTAAATCATATCTAAAACTACACTGGTGTCAAGAGAGCTGCCCTAGGGAAAAATGATCCCTGATGAAAAATATGAAGGAGAACAAAATCAGACATGGATATAGAATTATTCAGAATTACCTATATAGGATGGGCTTAGATAAAATGTAAGAAGCTGTCAAACATCATAAGTGCTGTCAGACTCCTAAAAGACCTGACGCTGAATAAAAAGAGAAGCCATATCTGGGGAATGACACTTGGCAATTTCTGTTTATCCTTGGCCAGGCTGTATCCCTCATGAATAATCAAATCTGTAAATGATGTCAGCACCACCTTTCCCTTGGCATGCAGGAATTGCACCCAGGCACCAGGACCGGCTCTGCCCGGTGTCCCCTGGCTGTTACCCCTGGCCAGGTGGATGAGGGGGTGTGGGAAGGAGCTGGGCACCACCACAGAGGTGCTGAGCAGCATCAGGGTGGGTGGTGCACAGCACGTGCATTTTACGGCCATGCTGTGCTGCACTGGAGGCACTGTGCCTCTCCAAGGTATAATCCCTCCCAGAGTTCTCCTCGGAGTTGCACGAATCCACATCACCCTTTAATTAACACGGTGCCTAGGAGGCACAACTGAGCCTTCAGTATAGCCACAGGCTTTACATACACCTTAACTTGCAAATTGCAGATAAAAGTACTTAATTTAAGTATAAACTGCCTCTTTCTATTTTTTAAAGAAAGCCCTTGATTTACATATGGAAGAGAAAGTAATTACATTTAACAGATGTCACAGCTCTTCAAGAATATTTGATAATAATTAATCACTAAGAAAAAAAAAGAGAAAGAAGAAAATTCAATTCAATTCAGAGCTGCAGTCAAAACTCCAACCTCTGAAAGGAAATTTTACTCTCTTCTGTTCCACTCAATTATATCCTATTCTATTCTTTCCCAGATTTTACATTACACATATCATTTTAACATTGAAGCATCTTTCCAGAATACTACATTCAACAATATGACTGCATTCCATCATCTGTTTCATCAGCTGTGTTCCATGAAGTCAGTCAGAGCTGTGACATCTCAGTGTCATGCAGGACTGACTGCCAGGCATCTTTCACAATCCTCTAGCCACTGGATATATTTTTTAATGTAGACTTCATCGGAGTTTATTCTTACCATAACGTTGAGAAAGTGAACACAAAGTGAATCAAATCCTGATGTGCTTCTACCCCTCCCTCCACCATCAGCATGTCAGAGCACTGACTTGGGCCACTGTCCCAGGCTGGGACAGAGGTGACAGTGATGCAGTCAGGCTCTTGACTTGTTTCTCTGTACAGCACACTGTTCTTGATTTTTTTTTTCTTTTTCCCTCAGCAGCAACAGACAAACCTGTAAGTTCAGAACATGGTTCCAGTCTACCTTCCACATAATTTACTTCAATTTGGTTTCTAATGCAAAGAAATCATCTAGCTTTAAAGAAGTTCTTTGGAGCAGGTAATGTTAACATTGAATAGCCAAACCAGGTTTTCCTTCCTATGACAACATATCCTGTCATGGTATCAGTCCCAACAGTCAACAGCATCCAGGAAAAGCTTCCCCTCTGCCTCTCAGGAGGCATCCTGTCTCAGGATATATCAGAACCAGCAGTCATACTCTTCCTGCAAGTACCTGTGATGCTCTCAAGCACAGGCTGTCCTGCCACAAGGCATGGGAGGCTCAAGGGGAATGTGCATCTAACAGGGCTGCAAGTTAATGCCCCACTGCCTGATGGCAGCCCGTGGAGTTGGATTGGTCATTAATAGCTTAGAAACCACCACCGAGCAAACAAAGACTAAATGAGCATAAGAACAAAGAACAGAAAAATGAGCTATTGAAAGCAGAACTTTCTGAAGTTCATGGGCCACTGATTTGACACGTTTTCCATCTCTGGTTCCAAATGACTGGGAAGATTGTTCAGAACCATGAGGGCCACACATTCATTCAAAACTGGGTAGAAAAAATGAAATCAGATTGGTTCACTGATGCCCCTAACTAGGGAGACTCCATGTATTTGTGAGGGGAATGTTTTAATCTTCTATCCAAAAAAGAAAAAAAAAGAATAAAACAAAACCCAAAAAAAGACCTCTCATGGCATGCCTGATAATTTAGGCAGGTTCTTCTCAGGTTTTTGAATTGTGTGCTACTGTATGTAGCTGAAAATTGTTTGATAAACATCACTAAGTGGCCTGGCTTTAAACCAAGCCTGTCATCTAGTGGAGTGCTATGCTATTCCAACTTTAATCTGGATAACTGGCACGCATAAAGTAAGGAAACACAAATGTGACACAGCTGCAGCTAGTCTGCCACAGCTAAAATGCTTATCAGTGTTTTATGCCTGTAATATGAGACTACTAACTGTGGGGAGAACCTGTGTGCAAAAGAGTGACAATCAGATTGCTTTGATGTGATTGGCTTTTAAAATGCTGGAGATCTAGAATGCACACATTCAGTGCCTTCAGTTTACAGTAATCTGCTTCATGTGTGATGACTTCAGTAGCCATGAGAAATGCTGCAGAACTATGGCCAAACTTCACAAGTTACTGCCCACCATGCGCAGCAAGCAAGGTTTTCAGTAAAGAATAGTTTAATGATCAACAGCCTAAATCAAGGCCCCTGACGTAACTTAGAGTGGTTTGCTAAGCAATCCACGTGCCCTTTCTGAATAATGTGTCTGAATGTGCCAGGAAAACACAATGTATGAATTAAATTTGCTAAATTAGAGTCGGTGCAGTAAATTAAATAAATAGTGTGTGATCCAAGTGCTTTTGTCAATAATGCATTGATTATAATGCCACATACTGTATTAAAAAATCTAATAAATACAGAAAGCCAGCTGGATAGCTAGAGCGTAAGTATGCCAAGTTCTGGCTCTTGAGGCAGATGTAAACAACCTTATTTGTGCTCTAGAGGTAAAGAAAAGAAAAATACACTATCACCCTACATTTCAGAACAGAAAAGAAATCAATCTGCTCCTTTAATTTTGGACCTGGAGACAATATGGGGGAAGATCAATTCTGGCCGTAGAAGAGACAGAGAAACAGAATTTTAAACCAGAATTTCTTTGCTCAACCAAGCTGTATTGTACAGTTTTACTGAACCTGTTATTAAGTCCATTCTATACACTTTGTTTCTCAAGAAGTATCTCTGCAAAGGTGCATCATGATGTTGTGATTACAATATTGCTCAAAAAAATCTAAGATAGCTGCTAGATTTACCAGCATGCCTCTGGAATATTAAAAGAAAATATAGCTTTGGTTCCTTGCTTTGCACCAGAAAAAAAAAAAGAATATTGTACAGAGTTGAGCAAATACCTATACACAGGCTTGTTTTCCTGGGACAGTAGCAGCCTGTCATCCATGAAATGCTTGTAGAGGTTTTCTGAGACTAATGGCCCAACCTGAAGGCTGATATAACCTCTACAGCTCACACCAGACTTCAAGAACTACTCAGGTTGGGCAGACCTGGTACCACCAGCAGATGAGAAAGAAGTTTCTCTGCCTGTGCAAATCAAAGCTGCATAATTTACTCAAAATACTAATAGCTGTCACAAAGCTGTGAGCTAATGAAGACAAAACAAGGCAAAAATATTGAGGGTGGCTGCTGGCAATGACAGCAGATTCCAGAGCTGGAATTCATCTGTCTGGCTTGTTTCTGCAAAGATTATAACTTTACATACCAATTCTCCCTGATTCCTCTTGGCTGTTAGGCACTGTCACTAGATATATCCAAAGCTGCCATGTTTGGGCTTTTTTATTGGGTCTCCAAGATAACCTTCATAAAAACTTGTATGTTTTCAAACTATATCAGGATTTTAGGGCTCACTTGATAAGCATTTGTGACTAATCTGATTTAGGGGAGGATGACATGCAATTAGGCTGATGATCAGCTTGCAGTTTGTTACTGTTAAGTCCCTATATAGATGGCATTCTCCTTTTTATGACTTGATCACACCCCTCCCCCAAAAATAGTCAGAGAAGCTCCAGGCCCAATTAGTCACAAGAGTCTGATCCAGAAAAGTAAACATTTGAGAAAGTGTGAAATTTTAAGTATTTGTGTAGCTCTACCAGCTTCAACCTGCTCATGTTATGCTGGATCAGTCTCAGACTAGAGTGAGATATCTGTGAGAATTTAACTACCCAGTATTCTGCATGTAGCCCTCCAGTTGTGTTGTGCAATGGTTTCTTTTGCACTGGAATGTGGCGAGTTGAGCATTTGTTTGGAAGCTTGGATGCTAGTGTAGAAGACTGGCATTTTCCCTCAATTTGATGTGGTATATGTAGTGTTAGAAGTTTCTAAAGGTAAAGCACTATTCCTCTAGAATACGAATGTTTGCCCAGAAAAAAAATGCATTCCCTCTCTCTGAAATGAGAGGCAGGGCATAGAGTCTGGTGAATGTGTGTCTTTGTACACACAGACATGAATGTACTTTATGTTTAAACTAAGTAGATGTTGTGAAACACAGACCAAAAACTGATTACTAAAGTTTAGGCAAGCACATAATTATGCAATGAAATCACTTAAATGCGTTGGAAAATTCATTTTCCTTTCACCCTTGGAAAAACTGATCCGCATGGGAAGAACTGGAATTTTCTGCTGAGGTTTTAACTTCTGTTCCCTCAGCCTTCTCACATACCCTCTCGCCCTTTCTGCTGGGCCTACAGCTTTTACATGTCTCTCCATGACTCTCCTCCTTTTGTCTGCCTCCTCAATGGCTCCAGAGTCCTAAAGAAATGTTCAGCTTTGAAGACTGGCCTAAAAAAATGGTAATTTCCCAGACAAAGGCCAGGTGTTACTTCCAATTCATTCGGTATGCATCCCTATTATGCTGCGGGTCAGCTCCTGCCGGGCGCGCTCCATGGGTGTTCCGACCGCGTCAGGCCTGTGAGATTTGCCCCGTGTGACTGAACTGCAGACGGAACTTTCGTAGCTCCTATTTTAGCAGCAGTCAATTTGCTAAACTTTCTTAATAGCGAGCGAGAAGGTGATTTCTGTGTCACAGCTTTCTCACACCAGCCAGAGGAGGAGGACACGAGAGCTCCGGCCTGCGGGCAGGATGACCATCAGAAGGCTCCCCTCATGGCTGTGCCCCCACAGGGTTTTGGCTCTTCGCATTTTGGCTCATTGGAACGTGGCTCATCGTGCCTTTTCCTGCTCCCCTTGGAGAAGGAATGTCAGCAGTTCAGTAGGAGAAGCAAGGCTGCACATCTTCTGGATGAGAGCTCAAGGGAGCCTTGGCAGAGCTCGCACAGGCTGGGAGTCACTCGCCAGGATTCCATAATGTTGCCTACAGCATTGGCCAAGACGGCACTGAGATTGTTTTGAGAAGACTAAGAATACATCCACGGATGTTTAGAGAAGGGCTGATCCCTCATGAGCCAATAAGTAATAAGTATTTCTTTGTTATCCAATCTGATGCTGACGCTGCTTTATCAATATGCTCTGAATGTTTAGACAGACGGACATTGCTTGTCTGGCCTGCTTGCCTGCATGTATGCTTGCTGCTTCTCTGCTCTTGCATATAGATCTTAATAAATCCTCATCTTTAGCCTTCTGATTCATGGAGTCCACATGGCTCTGTTACCCCAATCAGGGGCCAATTCTGTCGTACATAACTCCTTCTGGAGGCGCCGTCACCTGCGCAGATACATCTGTGCATGGTGGCAAGGTCAGCCATTTCAAGCAAACAAAGAGTTTGGATCATTGTTTACTCTCAGGACAGATTATTTTTTCTCTATCTCTGCAACCAGGGTTAGACGGAAAAAAGAAACAACCCACCCTTTGTCAATATACTGTATCCAAATCAAACTAACACATTTGGTTCCTGCCAGAAAACAAAGTAGAGTTTCAGTTTCTAAATAAACCATTTATGGAGTCGTCACTCTGGAATTTTGCCTTTCTCTCCCACATCTTCTTTCAGATGGAGAGAAGAATCATCTTAGAAAAGTAATACTATCTGCAGATGTGTATCTCCAGTTAAATCAAATTTATTTTAAAGAAATTCTAAATGCTGCTGAAAATCCCAGAAGTTAGAAGCTGAGATGCTATTCAAAACTTTCCTTTTGAATTCTCATTGCCTCAGATTCAGCCATTCATGGTGATTCCCCTTACATTTTACCACTGGAAATCCTTGCATCATATTCAGTGATAGCTAGATCAGGCACAGGATATTTTACTGCATTTTCTTAGTCAAATCAAATGTCTTGTCACTCAGTGGATTAAATTCAACCACCATGCCACTGTGGGACCACTAGAATACTTGACTTTACTCATTTCATACTTAGCAGAAATTTCTAGAATAAGATTAAAATTGGGCATTAATAATGTCTTATTTTTGAGCGAGTTATCACCTTCTTTATATATTTTTCTTATATGCTTTTATTGCTCAGAGTGAGACATCTACCATAACATCTAAATGTTGAGTACAAAGAGAAGGAAAAACAGAAAAAAAAAAGATATTTAAATGAGATTGGGACATCATGAATAACCAGCTTGTTGCATTAGACAAGAAAAAAAAGAGAAAATAAATTTTTCTACCATGCACCGTAAACCAGCCATGCTATGGGGAAGATCTAGGCAAGGCAAGAAAGGTGATGGAGAAATATAATGAGACTGTGAGAGGAACTGTGGATGGGTTCAGCAGTTAAACTGAAACAAAGGGCTATGATTAAGCACAAACCAAACAATCCCATGTTTTGGCCAGGAGACACATCACTTAGGTGCAGCTACTCACAGTGTTTGCTGAAGAGGGTGACAGGAGATGACCAGCCAAGCCCAGGATGGCAAACCACCGCTTCACCTCAGTGTGGTGAAAGACACATGGGAACGTGGATCTTAAAATGTGTGTTCAGGTTTTATCACAGCCATGGAAGCGGGCAGGTGCCTCCCTGTGAAAGTGTTTAGCAGAAATGGACTTAATCACAGGCTTGGATGCTCTTCTGTGTTTCAAGTAGACTGTGCTGAAAATGAAGGTGACGTGAGGCCTGCAGTTACAGGGTTTTTGAATATCTAAACACTATTTCACAACTTCTTTTTTTCCCTGTCCAGGGTGAGTTTTTATAGTTTAGCCTTTAATCTTATGAAGCAGAAATTTAACATGTCAGTGTTGACAGACTGTTAACTATAGCAGCAGTGATGAAGCTTCTATAATATTAACCTTTCAAAAAATAAAACTCCAATAATGATGTTGTTTCCATTAGACCTTTCAGATCACTTACAAATTATCTGGAACTCCTACTGTTTATTTGTTTTTACTTTAGATTGTTGCCCCAAGCACTTAAATAATTGTAATAAAATAATAATAGAATTAAGATTAGATAAATTAAGTGGAAATGAAACTGAATACATTTTCCATGACAGCTGGCAAGTCCCATTCTGTGACTGCTCAGAAACAGAACTGGAATTTTTATGACAGTAGACAATAAGGCGACCGTGTACAGGATGTAACCCAATGCTCAAGAGGAGCAGTTTGCAAGTGACACATCAACAAAAACAAACTTGTTTCATTTATGTACTATTAATTATCATAACTTACATAATCATGGACATCTGTTCTCTCTTTCTCATACATGTACCTCTGCACAGATAATTACCACTATCTACTGGTCAGAAGAGCAAGTAGCATAATAGAAAGATAAATAGATTATAGCATATAATTGTATATTAGTATGCATAGATTTTTAAAATATGTTAAAAGTGATATTTTATAACAAAGAAGTGGAAATACATACATAAGGTTAATAAACAAACATACTTTATATTGATAAATAAGTACTACTGGGAGATAGGTAAAAGCAATAACTTGCTTTAACATACATTTTAAAAAGCTATGAGATCTTCAAAGGCTGCTGATATTTATTGTGCTTTATCAACTTTCTTAAATTTTGAAATTTACATGCAATTGTAAATACTAATTTAATTTTGAATTTCATCTTACCTAGTCAATGGGCCTGACTTGCTTGCATTTCTGTAAACTGCTGTTGGATGACAGGTCAAAAAATGGTCATGATATTTTTTCTACAAGTGTCCTGGAAAACAAATCCTGAGTTAAATAACCCTAAACAGCAGGTACTGAATTACTGATCCCACTTTTGAGAAGGATAACTAATCAAATCTATCTAGATGTACCCTTGGTTACATCTAGAGCAATTCCTGGATGTGACAAGAGAATTGCTGCTCCATGTTTAGTTATTGCTGAACACACTGTTAATTCTGGATTTGGATATTAACTTATTTACTGCCTTTTTTTCAGCCTCCACCCTTTTGGTCAGTGCACAAGGATTGTCCCAGTAGCTGGAAGGAACTGGGGTGACCAAGACGGTGAGGAAAGCTTGCCTTACTGAAAGTAAAAGAAACTGTTTATGTACTGCCAAATACTCATTGGGGAAAGGAGCAAGACACAGACCATAAAATTCTTGCATCTGTTGACTATTTAATCTTTTGTTCTGCTGACAACATCATGTAGCACTGCATATAACAAGAAAAAAAAAAGAAATAATCTTCTACCATGCAGCTGTATGAGAACCCACTGGACATTTCTTTTCTATCAGCCAGTAGAGCAGATTAGTTATTAATCTGCATCTTGAGTCCTGAGGATTTACATAACTTCCACTCTTTAGTTTTTTATTTCTTTTTCTCTTTTTTTTTTTCCCCCCCAATATATGTCTGTTTTCCGTCTCTAGGGTAGTAATTCGATAATGTATTAATTTCAATTCTGTAGAACTATTTACATACTGTGCTTCTGTTGTATTTCTTTGGAGAGAAGAAAACTCAAAAGAGCACCAGGCAGAAAGTCAAGTCATCAGTCCATGGTCCCACTGGGCTGGTGGAATTAAGGGATGAAATCTCTGCTGTTGTACAATGGTCCATGAGGAGGCTGATGACAACAGGGAAGGAGAGAAAGATTGGGAAATAATAATTTATTTTATCAGTTTATGACTTCTGAGGAACTGCTCCACCATTCTAAACCAGTAATTTTTTTTCTCTGCCTTTACATCTCCACATCAAGAGTCTGATATACACTGGAAACAGATGGAAGCCAGTATTTGAGGTGATCCTGTGGATTCTAAACACTAATGGGGATGAACAGAGATTGATATATAGGTATAGCTATAGATATGGGTAAGTTAAGCAAAGGAGACTGGACTTGCTTTTTACAAGTCCATGTCCCCAAGTTAGGGGGTAGGGGTGGAGCAGAGTGGTTTATTTTTATGACTGAATTCTCTTGCCCACTACTGCAAAGAAAAAAACCTGGAGTTAATTTACTGAGCCATGAAGCTTCCCTCCTCCTCCTAACTGTAAATGTGCTAAAATAAGGTCTGGTAGAGCAAGGAAGAAGCTGTGACTGGATATGAGTGGCCTCTTTGACCTGGTTAAAACTAATGTTCTGATGTATCCTGTATACTGCCCACTTTACACCCATTAAAATCCAGATTAACTCCAGAGAAATCAATGCCATTTTAAGGTGACTAGAAAAGATTTTTTTTTCCGTAATAAAAACTGTGCCAAGTAATATTGGTTCTAATGGTGTAATCTCATTACTTTAAAAAATGTGGTGCCTCCTATGAACATTTTTTCCTGAATAAAAATGCTTTATCTTTTCCTTAAAAATTGCTGCATTTTAAAGAACATTTTTCCCCCCACCACCTGCTTAATCTTTTGTTCCACAGATAATTTCTCATTACCCAGGTGTCCTCTTATGGACCCACAGAAAGATTGGGCCTAGTTTAAGTGTGAAATAATCCTGTTGCTTCTATCTGAGAATGAATGAGCCCAGGATTAGATCAGATAAAACACACTTGAGATAAAGTGCACAAGGTGGATTATATGAGAAAAGAGGATTTAGTGAAGAACATATCCACAACTTTTTGTTAACATAGAGAATGGTAGCTTTTGTAAGCAACATTTATGGAAACTCAACTGGAGGTTTAAAAGCTATGTCTTTTGTTGTACATTTCTCTGCATACATTTGCTTTGTAGCTGGTAGCTTTAACTTTGGAAGCCATGCTGGGCCTTGACTCATGCTCATTTTGCTTAATGAAAAGCTAAGGATGTACTTTTACTCATAGATTCTTGTTTTGTTTTCTTTGAAGTTTATTAAGCTATCCAGTAAGATGGGAGGTTCATTAGGTTGTTATTATCACGGCTGCAAATTAAGCATCTGTTCCCTGGGGAGTTATAACCTTCAAGTGGATGTCAGAGCCATACTTATTACAATATTTACTTAATTACCAAGTTAGTTAGTGCTCTTGTCATATAAAATACAAACATGGACTCTGCTGTCCATGTTAGCCATCTACTCTCCACTTGGTGAATTTTTAAGGTACACTCATTTCATTGAAGTACTCGTTTAAAATATGTACCAAATTTTTTGGTAAACAATTATTGATAAATATAAACTGAGAATGATGAGGCACAGTTATGAATTTAAGGTATCATCAAGAATATTAAAAAATGCTAAGTTATCTGACATTATGAATTACTTTGATTTCCCATCTAGAGACAAATGTAGTTTCCAGTACCAACAAATGCACCAAAACATTAGCAAATCATGATTTGCCTTAGCACCTCAAAAGTCAACATCGAGATATGTTTTGTCAAGTAGCTGCTTGGACTTCATTGGACTTGATAGTACCACACAGGCAAATACAAAGCTGGAGCACATATTTTTTATGAAACTCTGGGAATTTCACCTAAGAGGCAAACTGCCACCACAAATATATGAAAGTCATTTTTCATCATAATTTTGTGGCTTTTCCCCCCTCTTCTTCAGTGCTTTAATTAACTAACGTTGTAAATTACAGAATTACCAGATCTTCCCTCTCTGACATTCTGACAATGTCAAGCCATATAAGCTCCAAGACATTATTCCCTCTTCTCAGACAAGACTTGTGATTCTTGGGAGGATGTCAACACCACAAAACAATGTCTCTATGTTTGGAAAATTAATGTCCTTTTTCACTTCAGAAATTGCATTTGGACTTTATAATAGAGTTCATTTGTGTTTTTACTTTGAGCAACTCATCATTGTCTTGCCACACTACAAAATCTTCACATTATTCATATTTTACACAAATAACTATTGGTCTGTTAGTAATGCACTGTTTGACACTGTGCATTCTTGTAGCCCTTTCCACTGTAAAGAAATCCTGTAATATTTAACTTTGATGAATCTTTTCCTGGGGACATTTGTGTCTATCTCAGCTATAAAGGGAATGTGGGCTTCTAAATCCAGGTCCATTCAAATTACAGCATGGGAATAATGGCCACTGTTTCTATAAACTCTAGTTATGTAAGCACACTCCTTAAAAGAAGGTCTGTAAAATCCCCAGTTTTAGAGAAATAATCCAAGTCTGGAGTCCTTCCTGGTTCTCCTGTAAGAAAGAAAGGCCAACTTAACTGAGTTACCAATGAACAGGAATTTTGAAATGCAAAATATACCTGGCTTGAAATTTTCAACAAACATGTTCAACATTTCAGCCCAATAAAAAAGTGATTTTACAGCCCAAGGGCTTCAAGAAAACTCTCAATTTTTTTTTTAGTCATTCCATATAAACCCTTTTGAAATGAAATACTGAGATTCTGAGGTCCAGTATAAGGGATGAAAAACTTGTACTCTCTCTCTTTAGTAGAAAATATCATAGAAATACCTTTTTTTCCTAGGAAACTCTGCATACTAAATACAAACTCAAATGCTAAAGTGTTTGTGTGAATTTTGGTAAGTTTATACTAATTAACAAAGAATTTTGAAAGCTTTTCCTAAAAAAATAAAAAGCACTATCAGTGCCTGAAAATATGATGATATCAACATTTTGGTGACCATTGAATCTCAGCTAATGTAGATAAGTGTAAAAATTCAAGCTATCATCCAACAAAATCCCAACCCAACCTCTATATATCTTAATTTTGGTCTTTTTTTGAACTCGACTTCTTAAAAATTCATAGCTCATACCCTTTGCAAAGATGGACCTAATTTGCTTTTCATTCAGTTCTGCTAAAAAAGAACATAAAACGTTAAAAAAAACCTTTGCAAAACGTTAAAAATTTGTTAATAATTTGATTATTTTTTAAAGGATTAAATAATTTGAAAAGTTTAAATAAAATTATTAGTTTCCATCTTGTCATTTAACAAGAATTAAAATTAGAACACCCAACAATATCAGTTATAACTTCAGCCATCAGGGATTCCTTTACAATTTTGCAGAGGGAAGACATCACTAAAGTTATTTATAGTTATATAAATGTCAATAGAATATGACTCTTACTCTAAAGTGTCTGGAGTTTCTCAAATGTACTCAAATACTGGAAAAATAGAACAACATTTTACATGATCTGTAATAATTATGGTAAAATAATAATGAGAATATTCTCTGGTGAATTGTGTTCTTCTACATTTTTGTAAAAATAGATTTGTGACTAAAAATAATCCTCTGTAGTTATATCCACAGAGCTGTTTAAGCTTTTTTATCATCGTTAATGAAAATATGCTTATACCTTCTATGAAAAATATATTTCTCAATATGATGTGCTGTAAACAACATGTCTTTAGGCTATTTTTGACCTTTAACCAATGGGAAAGGTCTGTCTAGTTGATCTCATCTAACTACACAGCAGGTACAATGAATTAAAGCAATTTAGGTTGAGTCCTGGTACAATATCAAGTATCAGACAATGTTTTCCAAAAGGAAATACTTAACAAGTTTGTAATTCATTATTGTATTTCTCTAATTAAAGAGGTAAAAGAAAAAAAAAAAAAAGTGAGTGCGTTCAACAGTGTGGAATCCCAAGTAAAAATCTATGATGTCACTGTTGTTCGTAAAAGTTGGCAAAGAAGCTTGTTCTGAGCAAACTAAAAGTAAACAATCTACTCTGCATCTACATTGTGTCAGACTGCTTGTAAGGTCGTACAAAAAAAGCAAAACATTAAATATGGGGCTCCAACAGCCCTAAGATATTTGCCAGACTTTCAAACTGAACTGTTTTTCAGTGGGAGAGCACACTATGTAAGAGCTTAACAGTAAAGATTTTTTAATTTTTTTTTTTTTTACACTAATTAAGGAAGATATGGTGCCATCAGTTGAGGAATGGTGCCATCAGTTCCAGAGGTTTTGTGAGAATAAGGCAGCTATTTGCCCTGAATTCTTGCAAAGCCTATTCTAGAAATTGTCAGAAACAAGGGGACAGTCCAGAGGGGATGTGATCCAAAGGGATCATCAACTTCCACACCAAGTCCAATCTACAGACATATGTGTGTAGCTGCAATTGTGTTCAGCTGCACATTAATTCAGTAAAATAATATTTTAAAAAACTCATTAAAAAGGTACAAGGCCAAATTCTTTAAAACGTGCAAGTAGAATGAAAGTTTTTAAATACCTCAGATCTTCCTTCTGGTGTGAGGTGGGAGAACCATGATCCTCAGGTTTCATCAAATGATCAAAACTGAAATAGAGATTATATTTTGAGTAGTTTAAAACAATTTTGCTGATCAAAAATAACTCCTGAATTTTTTTGCATCTTACCTCTAACCATTTTCTGGTTCTTCTGATGTTTTTCTTGGGTAAGAATCGCCTTAGGCAGCCTAAACATTTGTTTGAATTTGTTTTTTTTTTTTTAAGGAGATACCTTATAGCGTCATTATTTATTGGTGTATATCCTTAGAGAATATTCAAATGTTTAAAACTGGAAATAGAGCATAATGCAAGGCACTATAGAGCAGATGCTAAGCTTGAAGTGCTTTTAGGAATACATATACCACATTTTAATTTCAACTCCTATTATTATACTAACTAGTCACAAAATGGCTTCCTATTTATGCAATATGTTATCTGTAATGTCACTTAAATTGAATAGATGAGTGCCTTCTAATAATGTATGTTTACTTCATGAACTTGTGGGCAATTACATTGTAATTATGTCTTTTGTAGGTCCTTTTTTTGCTGACACATAGTGCACCAGTGAATTTTAAGTGTAATTGCAGTTCTCCCTACCATTTAGAAAAGCTGAACATTGTTAAAGGTTTGTAAATTACCTACACTTAGACCATAGCAAGTAGGCAAATTAAATGGCAGTGTCAGTAATATTACAATGTAAATTGGTGCCAAGCATAATCCAAGGTAGAAGCATTTTTACAGAATAATGTTTACATAGTACCTCAAATGCAACAGAGAACACAGATACTCCCAAACTTGTAAAAGTACATAATTTTTATACCTGAAAAAAAGACATAGAGCATGCAATTTGTCTAGCCATCAACTATCCAAAGAGTCAAATATGTATTTACGTGCACACATATATTTTGTTTTTCGGCTCATTTCACAGAAGAGAAAGGTATGCCCAAATGCCAGTATGTCAGAATACCATTCTTCCTCCCCTTGGGGAGAAGCAACAAAAAATATTCCCAGAAGCCTGAAAGGATCTGGAGAGAAGCAGGGAAGGAGGGAAGAAGAGAGGGAGGCCATCCTTGCAGTGGAAAGTGGATCTGTCCCACTCCATTCTCACCGGACCTTGTAACTCACCAGAAGGAAGAAACCAACCTCACTGACCACACTCGTTCCTCCTTTTTTCCTGAGGGTAGGAATGTACAGGAACATGGGCCAGTGTGTCCTCATCATGCTTTTGGCTTCTCAACAAATTCATGGAGTAGATCCCCAGATGAACTCAAGTTTGGAACCCTACAGTTCATCATGGTCCTTGCAGAAGGAGGAAACATTAAAGCCAAGAGAGGAATCCTTTATCCCCGTCCTTATTCCTGCTGAGCAATGAGCTGAATCTCCCAGGCAACTCGAAGGGCAAAGATAGGAAAAACCCATCTCCTATGGATGGCAAGAGGCCTTATTTTCCACAGCTGGGACTCCAGGACTATTTGTTTGGTGCTTAGAATTACAAAATCAGGTTAAGACATTTTCAGCCTGACATATTAAACCTGTTGTCTGTGCGCTGTCTTATAATTCACTTCAACATCTGGATCACAAGATTGCATTTTGCTTTCATTTTTGAACCACTTTGAGGGTAAAACAGAAATTCAAAGCAGAGAATATTTTTATTTGCCCGAATTTTTCGATGCCCATGAGACACAGTTACAAAAGTACAACTTTTTTTTTACTACTGACATAATATATTGGTATTCTTTTCAAGAGCTGAAACTTAGAAGGCTGAAGATGTTTTTACTAGAGAAATTTAAACTATCGTTTGCATGGACATGTCACTACAGAATTTAAATAGATTTATGTCACCCTATGGGGCTTAAGGGGATAGTGATTATTATACACTGAGAAATGTGCATTTAGCTTACAAAACCAATGTCCCACAGAGGTGACCACTCTAGAAAGACCAGCAACATCACTTAAGTAAATTAAATTTGAAGTACTGTCCTGTCACTTCATGCCTCTAGGCCAATCACTCACTGGTGGAGACATCCTAGTTTTGGATTAAACCAGCTCAACCATGCAAACTGTGGCCACTGCACGGGAATGAGCATCTGGGATTGACAGATCACAGATCATAGCAATAGAGGCCACAAGTCCAATGACATAATTTTTATTTAGAGCAAAATCCTAGTGGCATTTTGGTAGAATTCAATCTTCAGTAAATATTTATCAGGATAAACCCAGGGGGATGTATGCTGATCTCATTTGCCTTCCTTGCAACTTGGATGCAGCAATGGGTTTCTACTGGTGAAAATCAGAATAATTTCCTATGGCTGAATGCAAAAATTGGTATGATACAATAAAAACAATCACACTGCCAGGCCCAGAACACATAGGCATATCAAGCTCTCAAAATTGGTTTATTCAGAGTTCCCCAGGGTTTAGAATTCCTCTTTCTTTTGGTGTTTCCAACCAAAAGTGAGGAGTGCAAAATATGAAACAAACCCATTAAGTGGCTGATGGTTGTTTCTCCATGACCAGTGAGGAGAAAGATTTGCAGAACTGGCACAACGTGGACACAGAGATGTTAATTGTGTCTGGCCTTCCAAGGGTCAGCATGGAAAAGGCACAAACCCAGCCAGCCACTTTGAGCAGCTCTGTGGCTGTTCCCTTCTTTTTTGGTGTTCTGAAAGCATGGAAATCAGCAGGACACAGCGCTTAAAGTGAGGGTTTCTTAAAAACCTTACTAGGAGCTTTTTCGTGACCAGCTGAGATGGTTCAACCAACTCTAGCATCATCTCTAGTAACTTCTGTTTGGTTGGAATCTACCAATGAATGCTCTAATTTAAAGAAGTCAATCAGTAATATTTTGAAGTCTGACAGTTTGTACAGCCACAAGAAATAATCTCATGCTCACAGGCCTCCCTGTACTTCTACATCAGTTTTGTTTTCACCTTTTTACGCTAAACACAAAAAGATTTTCAGTAAAAATCAGAGCTCAATGCTATTCTACTTAAATGGACATAAATTATTCAACTACCACAATTATTGCGAAAATGTAACTTTTAATTTGGGGAGAAAAAAAATCCTTAATTGCTATATTCAGTAACTATTCTTTCATACTCACAATGGACTTAGAAGAGAACGGCAAAGAACTGAAGAATCCTGTTGCCAAACACAGCCCTTAAATTACCAGCTTGTCTATGGAGCTTTTTGCTTTAATGCACTTAGGGGGAATAGCTCATCACTAATGATTTGGAAACACAGATCACATAAATCCTCAACTCAAAATTGACCAGTAACCCAAGTCTTAATACGCAAGTTATGTCTCCTTCCTCTAATACATATACAGATTTTAGAAAAAAATAATATTAATAATACCAAAATACCATGTCAAGTGCAATGGTTTCCCTACAAACTCTATCACCTGTTTATCTCTCACCCTCAGTACTAACGCTAAATTGGGCCTCATGAATTATTCATGAGGGGCCCTTTAATGGGATCATTTTTCCTGGCTAGCACTGACACTAATGCTAAGAAAAATCTCTTGACATTAATCTTGGGTTGAAGAAAGCCCCAAATACCTAGTTTTCTTCTGAATGTTCCCTTTCCTCCTATTTAACACATTGCAGAAACCAGTCATTCTACATCTCTCTTATGCATGAGTGTGGACATGGGAGGGTAGAAGGGACAACACAAGGTCGGAGAGGGAATTTGTAGCATTATTATTTTCACATTGAGAACTCTGGGGTCTGGTCTAGCTCACATGAAATTTACATGAAAGTTTCCTTTGGTTTTTGGGGGGGTTCTCTCTCTCTTTTTGTTTTTAAAATTTTTAATTTTTAAAAAAAAAATATTCTCTCTGGAGGAAATGGGAATATCTGTTGAAAAAGACAAGCAAACTATGAATCTGTAACTACATTATTTATCTAAAGTGTCTAGAATTGATTAAGGCCCTTTTCTTCTGCATTAGTTTATAGCTATTCTGATGATGAAGTGATTTAGGGTGTTTTTCAGGGCTGATTACAAGAGCAATGGGCTCTGGTCTTGCAATTGCAAATATGACTGTTTTCAGAGCCATAAAAAGTCAGAAGCATGTTTTGGAACATCCTATAGACAGAGTTGTTTTTAATTTATGCACTAAGAAGACTCCTGCAAAATATTATCCAAATTACAATCCCTCCCCTGAAGAAAAATCTCTTTAAATGTCCTAGAGAATGGTGAATTACAGTCTAAAATGTATCTTGTTGGCAAGATACTGTATATTAGGCATCCCTCTACACTTACTCTTTGGTCATATCATAAAACTACTGATTTGCCTCGTTTTTCTAAACCAAAAAACCTAAAAAGCATTTTTTATATATATTTTATATTTTTAGTTGTAGCTTCCTGACATCTCTAATGGTTTTGTGTCTAAATCTGACAACATTTGTAACAAACTGAAGTGACTGTTACTGCTGGAATGTCCTGGAGGCTTTTTCTGTCGGAGGAGATGACAGTAACTTTTCCCATGCAGATTAAGCTGGTGTTTACAGATTTGCCCTGGGTGTGCATTTTTATCCAGCTGTGATCAAGTAACACTGCCTGATGAGTGCCAGACAGATCTCCTGATATGAAGGGTTTACATGCCCATCACTTCTGCACAGAACGTGGCTCTAATCTGGACACCGCAGCAAAGTTCAGTCATTGTTTGATTTTTATTTTCCCTTCATTTGTACACCAAGGCAGAATACTCACAAGAGAATGCAAAAAGCTTTGCCACCTGAAAATCTCCTTGTCATTTAACAGAAACTACCATGAGGTGGATTTAAAGTTATTTTTGTTCAGCCTTTCAGGTCCCTACACTGAGCTCTAACAGGATTTAAAAACAATTAGAAGTAGAGTGGGTCGTTTAACAATTGAAAATTTAGGACTTAATTTTCTTTTTTCCTCTATGAATATATTCTGCACGTTGTAAAATCTGAAATGTGGCATAATATAGGCTTAATAACTTTTCCCATCAAGGAAAGTGTGAGGTCAAGAGGTTGTTTGCCTTTGTGGAACCTGAAGCTATACACACATTATAGTGTGGTACTTTGAAAGCAGCGGTAGCTGCTTACTGCTTACTCAGAACTCCTTGCTATTGAAGCTGGAAGAAGTTCTGTTTCCTAATATCTGATTCCCTGTTTTGAACCTCTAGTACATGAAAGGATAAGAGAAAAGCCTATGGCATCCTTTGAATTTGAACTTAAAATGTATTTCCAAACATTAGCAGTATTAACATCACCTAAAGTACTAGCAACTTATTTCACATCTGTTGCATGTTTTAAAGGTGTAAAAGGAATACTTAAACTTGTGGGGCAAATTCAACTTTTTTATCAGAATTTCCACTGATGACCAGTTGATCCATATTCATACTGGTGTATGTGAAAACATTTGCCATTCAATTTCCTATTTACTTTAAAATGCCACACAATTAGCAGACCTTTCCTGCTCTAATAATAATTTCAGTATGGGAAAGTATTCAAATCCCTCATCCCATCCATAGCCAGCTCTGTATAAATGTATTATCCTCACAAATTTCAAGGCAGCTTTTTTCCAGAAGTCAGCACGACAAGGTACACATTAAGAAAAACCCCAAAAATCCAAAACCAATGGTTTCCACCAAGAGCTGGCATAGAACACTTTTGTATTTGTTATAAAACTTACATTTCTACTTCCCTGGAGAGAGGAGAAGCACTGCCATAAATGCAAGCAGCCAGCNGCTGAGGGTGCAGCGAACACAGTCAAAATGTGATTCCAGAATCTGGTGCATAAAATCAGTACTGTCTCCCAGACCACTTCCCTGGAGAGAGGAGAAGTGCTGCCATAAATGCAAGCAGCCAGCTCAGAAGGCCACTAGCAAAGGATGAAGTCCATGGCTCTTCTAACTCATCCCTGGGGTCCCTCCTCTGCTCTCAGAGTGCAGAACAAGCAGGGCACAGGAATGGAGAGGTTCAGATGCCGCTGCACCCATGTAATAGGATGGGATAACAGCCTCAGAAACCTCCTGGAGCCTTTCTCCACAACCAGATGAACTCAGCCTCTGTTTCCCCTGTTATCTGTGCAGGACATGTGTTCATAGACACATGTTTGTGTGCAGGTTTGTGGCATCTCGTTGGCTGACAACAATTTGGCTATTTTATAAAACTTGAAACTAAGTTATTGCATTTTTTAAGAGTCTATTAATTTTAATATATCAGCCAACCATTAGCTCATGGAAAGCCTATAGATTTTTGATGCTCAGCTTTAACTTGCCAAGTTCTAATAATCATTAAACTTTAAGGGAATAAAAAAGGTTACCAAATTTTAAAAAACCCTAAGCTGTTCTTTGACTACAGTTAGAGAATACAGAAAGCTGGAAGACTGCTTTCCTAGGGCTTGTTTTTCTGGGTGTGCTGAAATTCAGATTCATGTAACCATAATTGTGGTTCTTTAAAGAGACAATAACACAGGCCAGGTTTTAAATTACCTGTGGCTAGTTACATAAATACATTAAAAGTTGGCTTTAAATCACATCAGTATCAAATTTTATTCTACCTGAGAGTAACAAATTCAAGAAAGTTGCTCAAGCAGCCTTAAATTTATTACATGACTTTTTTTTTTGCTACTGCAATGTTACCAATTCAGATCCCAATTCATGTTAAAATGTAGATGAACACTTTTGAGCCACTTTCTCAGCTGATGTAATACACAAAGCTCAAATAATGGCAGATTTAGCTCTGAAAAATAGTTATATAGTTATATATTGCTATCTGATTTACACAAAATCTAGCTATTTGAGCTAATCAGATGTACCATTCAGCTAAGGATCTGCTTCAGAATCATTTTTTTTTAAAGTGTCAGGAGCATGAGAGAAGAGCATATATTTAATTCATTTATTTCTTCATCCATTTCAATGAACACTGGATTTTATCCTTTTGTGCACAAAAATAAATCTCCGCAGAGATTTTTATAGCACTTATTGATTTAGAAGGATTTGCTGTACAATTTAATTTTGATTTGCTGGGGAAGATGTGTTTTTTAGCAGCCACCTGTCTATTATTCACTTAGCTAGGTGCCTGCATGAGCTTTGCACTTTTAAAAATCCCTTTCAGGAGACTTAATTTTCACCTGCCCATGCACTAGTTGACAGCTCCCTGTTCTTCTTCACTGTCCTGACAATAAACCAAGACTCACGGTACTCATTTCATTACAAACATTTTGTAAGCATCCCATAAATATTACTTCTGAACACAACAGTCAGGGCTAGGTATGAGCTGCTTTTTCCTGTGATGAAAGGCCAGTGTCCGATCAAATGAGCCATCCAGGCCCTAAAAAGGCTTTTTAAAAAATAGTTTTAATCTCTTCATTGTCTGACTTCACGGCATGGTAGTGCTGCCCTTAAATAAAACTTACATAAAAACGGTTAGTACAGCTGGTCAGAAAATGTGCTTGAAGTTTAGAATCACATATCATTGTTTATACAGATGACTGTTTGGGATAGACTTCAATAGAATCTGACTTTATTAGCAAAGGAGAAGGCTTTGGCAATAGCATAGGGTGATCAGCAACAGCAACTCATATTTTCCAGCTGAGATCAATGTAAACTTTAATCCATTAATGCAGACCTAAATATCACCAGACAGATATGAATAAATGACAGTGAAAATGTGAGAAAGAAAAGTCTGGAGTAGTCAGATTTAAGAGAGTTGTTTCATATTTGAATTCATTTTAGTACTCTACAGGAAAGCAGCCTGTTTCTAGATTTTCAATTAACATACCCTAGATATGAACTGAAACCACTTCTTTTCTGCTAACAAAGATGCTTTTTTGTTCACCCATTTTGAGCCCATATTCACAGAATTGGATTTTTACAAAATCCTTGGAAATGTGTTAGCAATAAATTTTTTTGAAACGTCAAGGAATGGGTTTGTTTGGAGTGGAAAGCTGCCGACAAACATGCCAAGTCACTCGGATGCCAATTTAGATATTTAGATACTCTTGGCAGGCTGAAGAGAGAGGAGAGGAAAACCCCAAAACAACAAAAACACCACCCAAATTGAAAAAGCTCGCAGCCCTGTGTTATTAAATTAAACTGAAAATAAAGATGATGGCAGTACCTGCAAGCAATTTGGGTGGTCAAAAAACAATGGTGCCCTCTGGTTTGAAAACAGTGCTTAGTGTTTGCACTGTTCTTACTTGTCACAATAAATTTGGACGGGGTTCCTATTTCCTGAATTGACTGAAGCTTTTCATTCTTTAAATTTCTAATGTGTTATGTCACATCTTATTGTATTTCATGGTGTCACTTTGCATTATTTTGCATCGTCTCCGAAGCTGATGAAACGCAACACAACAGCACATGACAAAAAGAAATAAGCTGTTGGTTACACAGACTAAGTGTTATGATTCAGTATTTGCCAGCTACATCAGTCATTACAAATAATCTCAAACTTTGAATAGCTGTAACTCCTTAGTCAGTGAGAAACCTCTTTAATTTACTGGTTTAGCATAAAGGAAGGATCCTTTCCTGCGAATCACAGGATTGTCAGTATTTACTCAGAGAGTGCTGCTGCTGCTTCTCAGCCCCTGCATTGCTAATTTATAACACTAGAATGAGATTTGAGACATACTAGGGGGACAATTTCTCAGGATGAAATAAGAGTATCCATTTGAGACAGCATTAATGGTGCAATATGACTGTTTTGATTTTATACCACAAGTAGAGTACAGAACCTTGAGACAATTTCCACTTGTTATGACTAAGTCACATCACTCAACGGAGAGAGAGCTGAGGGCTCCCTCCTCCCCCAGTTACTCTTGCTGATAACAATGACATAAAACTGAGGAATTATAACATTACAATTAAGGCCTGATTAAGATAAGAAAATATGTATATTCTGAGAAATGTACCAACTTATTGTTATAAAATATTTGAGTCTGTAATCCTCACAAGATTCCTATCTATTGCAAGGATAATCCTTCTCTGAGGAAGGATTGAGGAATATGTAAATATTGTTAGTAACAATAACATTAAGTCATGTTAAAAATGGTTTGGTCAAAGTTTTTAGCTTTAAATTTGAAATGTACTTGAGGAACTTACAGAAGTGTGTGCAAATATTGAATGGGAACAAAAAGGCAAAAATTAGAGACTGTCTTTCAGTGAAGTTCTTACTTCTAATGTCCTTTTCTGCGTGGATGGGACTCAAGTGCTTACTTTCTGTACTGCTATATTCTTATTTTAGGTTTTTTGCTTCAATACAAATTTTTTTTTTTTTTTTTTAAAGAAACAGCCCTTTTATTTCTGCTTTATTCCATTGTTTGGGTCATTGCAAGACTTGAGCTGTTATGGCTGTTTGCTTCTCAAGAAAGAAGAGAATGGATAGTTAAAGATACCACGTCATATATTGCATCATATCAAGGAGTTTATGCTATGAAATATATATGCAAAAGTACAACAAAGGATGTCCCAGAAAATAGAGTCAGCCAGAAAAGGACTGTAAGCAAGGCTGCCTGAAAAACAGGGTACAGGGCTGACCAGAGTCATCATGCATGCGCCGGGACATGAATCACATCACATAAGCCCAGCAAATAAATCTCGCTCTGTTTTTACTCCCACACTCCTTTCCTACATTTCTTGTCCAAATGTATTCATAGCCATTTTAAGCCCATTTGTTCTCAGGTCAAAATTATTGTGTGGATCCCAGAGCTTTCTCTTCTCCCTGGTGTTTACCTCTTTGCACACTTACGGATAGCAATTTTTACCTCTCCAACCTCTGTTCTGCTGGGCACAGCTTCTTTTCAGACAGGCCATCCTTTCCTCTGATCATCATACTAGTCAGCATACCTTTGCAGCTGTTAAAAACCCAGAACATTTGCCCCTTAACCATAGGGATTTGGCATTTAAGGTGATGTCTAACAAGTACCTTGGTCACTGACATAAATACTCTCCTCGCTTCGTTAAAAATATTTTACTCAATATATCTCCAAACTGTGTTTTCCTTTTCTGTGTGCTGGTAGTTCATAGTAATTCTGTGATTGACTGTTCCAACTAGGTGGTTTTTCTTTCTGTCACTTCCCACTGATGAGCCTACAGTTCAGAGCTGGTTCTTTTCATTAGTCCTTAAGTGCATGACCTTGCAGCGCACGACCTTAAATTCCATCCCATTTCTACTACCCCAGTCTTCAAGGTCATTTAATTCTTCCTGTATAATATTCCAATCCTCCTCTGTATTCATGACATCTCCCAGTTTTGTATCATCAGCAAATTAATTAGTACACTCCTACTTTTTCTGCCTAGGCCATTAAGGAAAATATTAAATAAAATTAATCCCCAGACCAATCCTAAAGGAACTGTACAAGTAACTTTCCTCCAGGGAGAGAGAGAAATCCTTTCAACATAACTCACTCCTGTCTCTTCTTCAGTCACTTCTTTACTTATCTTACAGTCCTGATACTCGCTCTTATCTTTTTCAATTTAACTAATAATTCCCCATGTAGTAATGTATCAAATGTTTTACTGAAGAGCAGAAAGGTTGAATCTATTGCATTTGCTTTATCTCTACAATCAAGTTGTCATTAAAATAAAAGGCATGAGATAACAAGTTTATCTGAATGATTTCTAAAAAAAATTAATTTGTGTTTTACTTAATCTCATTTTCCCATTTTGATCTTTTCTTTTATTATTAAAACCTTAATTTAGATTTTGGGTCACACCTAGATTACATTTAATTTCTATTCAGTCCTCAGTGCACAGCGATTCTCTTGGTTATTTTCTTCTCATAGGACTAAGAAAGCTTTTGTCATCTGTTTAATTTGGTTTGTAAGGTATGATTCTGCAAAGAATCACCTTTCTTTGCTAAACTGTTCTTACCCTGCCTTCATTTCTTGTCAGGCCTCTATTATTTCTCAGACATTGTCTGAAGTTGTAATTTATCTGCTAAGGCATATGGTCGGTCCCATGGGTTAGTCCTCCTGATTTGAGGCACATGCCTCTTTTCTTATACAGATTCCAGAGATTAATGCCCAAGAACACTGCTATGGCAAATATTAGGAGCCTGTTTTATTCTATTGCTTGTTCGTGGCTCAGATTAGGATTTTGGCTCTAACCAAAATCTTTTTGGTTAGCTGTATATTACCATAAGCTGCAACCATTTCTAAGTTGAACACTGCTCATGCATATTCTGTGAATAAAGCAGAGCTTCCTCCAAAGGCTGCCAATTGATGCCACTTGTTCTTGCAAGGAAAAAATACATCTGCCTGGACAGACAAAAGCTCAGAACAATCCCAGATGGCAGGAAACATCTAGCAGGCATGTCAGAGAAAGATGAAAATGCAGAATCAGTCTGGTTATGCTGGTTAGACCAAATTTTCCAAAGTGTCTCCTTGGCTCCAGCATTTGTCATTGGCTAGAGAGAAGCATAGACAGTGGCACACATAAAGCCATTTTCATTCCTGCATTCTAGAAAAGCAGGACTTTAAAAGTTGCTCAGATTAGTGTTGCCTCCAGGTCATCTTGTTTAAGAACCACTGATGGACCAAAACGACATTACTTTCCCTTATTGTTTTTCCAGTCCATCTGTACTTTTAACCTCCATAGTTTTCCATAGAAATGAAGTCCACAACTGGCAGCATTTTCTCCATTTTAAACCTTAAAAGCTCATTTGCTGTGCGAGCCTTGCATCTCATACTGTGAGAAATAGTGAATGATGATTCCCTGTTCGCATTCTGACATAATTCATGTTTTTTCATCATTTTCTGTCATATCTCTTTTATGACATGGCTTTTGCAAGATGAAGACTCCTAATGCACTTGTACTTATGTGAAGGAAGTTACATTCTTCCCATCTCCCTTGT
>VWZN01017193.1:579812-614637 GCA_013396955.1 Regulus satrapa
CCCTTTTTTTTTTCTTTTTCTAACAATGTTTCACAATAAATTTTCCATCTTGACTATATATACTGATTTTTTCAGAGAACTGTACACACTGATTTCAAAACTTCTGGCCTGAATATTTTGCCAGCCACTTTTACATATGCCTAAGACTCTTTTTCTCCATAAGTTAGAATATTATCAGTTTGCCAAACACGTAATGTCCCATCCAGAGACTGGCTGCATGTGTGGCTTCTGCCATTTTCATGTGGAGTTATTCCCCCTCAGATGATTCTAGGTGATTATTTTCTAGCAACTGGAACACATGCTGAATGTCATATGCCATTTTGTTCCTCAGTTGATTAGAAAATACTATTCCAAACCTTCACAGTCAACTGTAGATCCATCAACCCTAAATAATTTAGTCATCATCTGTGAAGTATGAATTGGCAGCTTCTGAATCATCCTACTCCCTCAATAAATGGTATTTATGAATATACAGAGTGCAAAAATCCTCTGAGCAACCACTCACTGTGAAAATGTTATTTCATTTCTACCTTTGGTCTCCTATTTTTTGTTTGGTTATTAATCCAAGCTGTTTTCTCTTATTTCTTAAAAAGTTAGATCTTTTGGGTTTGGGATCCTTTATAAGGCCTTTAGAAAACTCAGATGCAGTATCTTGATCACACAATCTTATCTCACATTGTTCATTGAGTTCCTACAAAATCATATCTGTTCTTACAGAAACTGTTTCATACTTAACTGACTTACCTGGTATCAAAATGAAAATTCAGCAATTTCCCTGCTGAATTCTGTCTGGAGGCATATAATCTGATACTTATTATTAGATCCCATTTATTTTCTCTTTTTTTTCTTGCAAAATCTCTTCCATTACTCTTCAATCCCAACTAGCATTATATTCATGTCCTGTGAAGGTAAACCTGGAGGAGTCCCCTGATAGCCTAGTGCTGAAGGCAGCTTCTAAAGTTTAATTTTTCTTCCCTGCTGTGACCTGACATTACTTAAGTCTCCATTTATACTTTCAATATAGAGCTCCAGGAACTCCTTTCAGGACTTTCAGCAGACTCTGCTGCACCCATTGTATTGATTCTAAAGATGGACAGATAATAAACCAGATTTAATGCATCTCCCCCAAAACACACTCGGGTCACAACCTGTCAGACAGACCTTTCTTCTTTGCAAACCAACCCCAGCACACAAATACTGTTGGTACAAAATTTGTTTCAAGAAAAATGAACTCAAAATAGGTCACTGGATAACAAGGGAACATATTTTAATGGATAGTCCTAATAGTCCTAATAGGAGACCTATACTTGTGTATCTTGGACTTATTGTCTTTCATCTAGCTCTGTAAAAGGTCTTTTTTCTTAAGCATGTAGCACTATCATTTGGATAGATATTCAGTGCCAATGATCCACTGCCTGTATCGCAAATTAAAAAATACCCAAAAGACTCCTGTACATATTTCTGCTCTTCAGAAGGATGCAAAATGCCTATTAATTATATATCAGCCATGCATATGCAACCACAGACATAGAGTTAGAAAGGAGTTTCATGACAGACACACCACTTACTGAACTGAATGGGTATTTAAATCCCAGTTGTCTGAAGAAGGGGGAATTGAATGTCTAATCTCTGTCTGTAATATCTTATTGAAATGAACAATACCATGCACTTACAGAAGGAAAAAGAAAATTGCTTGGACAGGTAATACGAATTCCAGACATGTCAGTGATTGCTTTGCTTTGCCATTTCTGAAGTGTCAAGTTTTCAAATCAGTATTATTCACCTCTAATTAATATCAATACCCCGAGCCCAAATCTTTCTGTAATTGCTTTTTCATGTGTATTTTCCATATGTTCTCACCCTAAGACAGTATGTAGGCTTGAGAGGCCTAAGCCATTTATAGTTCAGCAAAGACCTTAAGCTTTGCTTTTCAAGTTTTATTAACAACAAGTTCCAGTTCCATACTGATTTTCCTGCTGTGCATACAAAAATGCCATGAGCATTTTTGGTAGATATTAACAAATGTCAACAGTACAAAACCAATCCTACATTTTGCAGATAATTAGACCATCTGAAATAATTTTGAAAAGGTGGTTTAATTTGATCTGTGAGTAATTCACTTTCATGGGCACATATTCTTTCTTAGAACTGGCTAGGGTAATTTACACATTACAAGGCTTCTAGACATAGTTGGCCACTAATAAATTGAAAATATGTGTGCATGATTTAACAGAAAAAGGAAGATGTGAATGTAAAGCAGGTAACTGCTGAACTACAGTTCTACTTCTGACAGCTAAAGAATACATGAATAGACCTATCTGGAGAATATGGGTTGCTTTGCATCATCTTTCAAAATACTGATTGACTACAGGAGTATTGTGTGACCTGGCATATTGGTGATGCAGCAAAGCTTCCTCTTTTTTCCATAAGCATTTTTTCTTTGCTTTAAAAACCCCTTTGTTTGGCTTCTTTGTTTTTGTTTTGTATTTGGTTGGTTGGTTTTGGGGTTCTTTTTAACTTTTTGTTGTTGGATTTCTCCCATCCTAATGAGATTTTAAACAGACTTATATGAAATATGAAAACCTAGACTTAAAACTCTCAAGCAGGAAAACAGAAAGAAATTGAGCTGTGAAGGGCAAATATGACAAAGTACCAGGATCTGTAGCAGTGAAATCCACTTGAAATTGTGTCACAGCACAGAAATTAAGTTGTAATTACTGACAGGTTCTGCAAATACAAGCATTGCAGTTCTTATTGAAACAAGCAATGTTAGCCACAGTAAAGAGAAACAAGCAAAATTTTAAAAAAAACAACAAAAAACCACACACGTAGACATTCTTATCTCTACAGGCTTTTTTTAGATAAGATATGCCTTTTAATATGAGCCCAAGATTCAATGTCTTCCCAAATCATGGACTGGGAAGGCCATGGAACCCATCCATGAGGCTGGGTCATGTTACAAAGGCATGAAGCAGGTGTAAAGAGAGTTAATTTAGTAGATTATATATTCCCATGGAAAGGAAAATACTTCTCACAAGGAGCACTTTCTACAGTTTTGTTTGCTGACTAAACCCACTCTTGCTCAGACTTGTAAAACTAAAATTTTGTTTTAGCAGTTCATTTTCATTTTTGAGGCACTAGTAGCTGAAACTATCTACAATTACCTGTAACTGAGCTGACAAAGTGTTTCAAAAGCAGCTCAACCTCTCCTGCCTTCCTTCTTAATTCAGACATTCTGGAAATGGTGTCACTCTTACCACTCCTCCTATTATTTCTCCTCCACATCTCTGGTGGCTTCAGATCTTCCTGCCGCCCATCCAACATGATCTTTTAATATCCCTCAACGACTCACACCAGCCACTGGCATCAGAATCAGCCCTCAGCAGCCCAGCACTACCTTGCAAAGCGAATGTCATTATTGCCATTGATCACCAATGGAGCAGGGGATCTGTGTCAGCTGAAAAAGTGCTTAACTCTTCAGTATTGCCTCAGTTCACGGCGGCTCCTTTTCTGTCTCCTGATATTTTATTACAGCAGAATCATTTTAATTGGCACATGCTGGTGGAAACAAAACTGCATCTGTTGAAGGCCAGATTCTAGCACTCCTGCTCAGGTGGTACAAGTCCCTTGTTCTGGAGTGTGTCCATTGAAATCAAGAAATCTGCCCAATTGTTAGAGGTTCAGAGGAACACATTGTTCTGATAGGTATTCACTTTTATTCCATAATATGCTTTAAAAATACACACCGTAAAAACCATTTTAAAAAAAACCAAAAAACTCCTATTAAAGTAAGTTTTGCCATAATAGAGCAGGGAAGCAGCAGGAGGGGAACAAAGGGCTACCCAGCATGACACTTATGCTAGCAAACACCAATTCACACCTGTTAACTACTGTGAATAAAATCTTTGGAATCAGTTCCTCAAAAAAGTCAAAGAAAGAAAGAAAAACTGTTCGCCATGAAAGAAAAGGGGAACCTCAGGTGTGCTGCTGAAAGCTTACAGAGTCAGATCAGCATTTATAATCAGTGACTTCTGAGACTACCTGAAGGAATGGAAGGTGAGGACTTGGCAGGTACACAAAGTACACACAAACACAGAAGAATCCGTCCTCGTAATTTTGAAGCGAAATGGAGGATAACCCCACGAGGTCCCGGGAAAGACACAATGTTCTGAACCAAAAGTGCAGCCAGAGCTTTGGTCCTGGGAGATAATTATAAGGCTGCCTGACCTAACTGACCCAACTTAATGAAATGAGTATGTCTGAACTGAGGAGAAAAGAAAAATATGCAGTGAGCATCAAAATGGGGTTCCTGATCTGTCACTGCTATTCAGATTCTTACGGAAAGAGATGTGTTATTGTCAAAGGCTTTTCCATTAATAGATGTCAGCCTTGGCAGCTACACACAACCAAGCAGAGTACAGAAATTCTGATCTCGTTTCTATCTCCACAAATATGGTGACAGTTGCCTGAAACTGTTGCTGGAAACTGAAGTGATTGAATTCAGGACATTTGCTTAAGATTGGTATTAATGTTACTTGTCAATCTAAAATACTTTTGTAAGGACTTGGGCAATATTGCATCAACTTAAGCAGGAAAAATCTGTCCTCTCATTATTACTAATAATATCTCATTATATGGAATAGAATGCTCTTGCAGAGCGATCTAAGATTACTGATGAACCTATAGGCACATATCTTACATATTTAAAATCAGTTTTACATTAGCCCTGGTTCCAAAGTAAGCTTAAGCTAGAAAGATCCACCTGCAGAAAGTCTGGCTTGATTAATTTTTCTATTGGCATGGCTGTCTTCCACTGCATGCCACCGAGAATGGATGACATGGCTTGTGTATCCACAATCCAGTAATTCTTGGCTCACCATGCAACACAAACAGCCTTTCCATAGATGACACAGCATAAATCCTGAGGCTGTGTCCCATTTCCCTTTATTTACACACACACACACATACACACACGTAGTCTTAAGGGATGCTCCAGCAGGAAATAGCGAGGTACAGTACTTAATGTGCAAGTTCAGTTCAGCAGAACTCCAACTAAAGCATGTCAGCCTCAAGGGCTTTTCTCTCAAACAGTGATTCTAAGTTCTCCACAGAATAAAAAAAAAAAAAACTTGCTGAACTACATTTTTCTGAACTTTAAAGAAAAAAAAAAGTCCTGATTCTAAACTGAATGAGGGAGTAAATGAATGAACAACTTCACTGAAAGCAGGAGTGGCCCTGGTCTATTCTAGGAGAGCTATAGAGAATCCAGACAACGAAGCCATGACAAGAAAATGTTCCCACTTTTTTAAAAACTCTTTTGTTGTAAGAACATTATCCATCTCGGTAGCTTTATTCTCAGCAGCAAACCTTAGACTGGTCTTTGAGGACTCTTAAATAACCTCCAGTATGGATGTAAAAAGGAAGCAAACCAGAACAATCAAACCTAAGGTTTACTTTTTACCATATTTCTAAGCTACCTTTTTGATTCTCAAGCTCCTGCCTTCAGCCTTTCCCAAGTCAGTTCCATTCCCATCTTTTTCTCCCTGGATGATTCCCTCACAGCAGGCAGAGAGGCACCACTTCCAGGCAACTCCTGCTGTGCATCAGTTGTTCCACTGCAGTCTTTTTCTTGAGGCTCCTTTACAGGGATCAGTCTCCCCAGCAATTTTGGCCTCAATTTCCACGCTTCTGTCATGTAGTGGTTGGCTACAGTTAAATCTCATTTGGCTGGAAGATGACCTGCTGCCTAATCTGAACAATTTTAGATTTAGTCCTGGGATCTGACTGGGACTTGTCTTTTAAGAGTATTTCCTTTCTTTCCTGGGGATTAATGAACCTTTTCAAATAGCCTTATTTGGTATAATGTCACTAAGTGCCTTTGTTTTGCCAAAAAATTTCCAAAATAATTAGTACTGAGCTCTTAATTATCTCCTGTTTTCCTTGTGCTTTGGAGGTATGACCACCTGGAAAGTTGTGATGCTCCCATTCCAGTGTAATCTTACAGATTTGGGTCCAACCTTACCTTCAAATTGGAAACTCATGGCTCCGACAAATAAATAAAAAATGCTGTGGAAAACTTCTGGTCTTTTTAGAACTTCTCTGTCACTACACATATCTGTAGATGACTTGGAAAACTGCAAATGAGTAAAGAAATCAAGTTCAGAGGAGACTTCCTGGGCTCAAGGCTGGGTTTTACTGGATATTCTAGACTAGATTAGTCATGGATTTGTTCCAAGTCAGTTCCTTTAAGACTACGTAACTTTTAATCTCTGCCTCATCCAGCTCCTCATCCTCCCTGGCTACATCCACACACTTTTCTCTTGCTCAGACTTTTGCTGGGGAACAAATAATGTTACATTTGAAGGTTTGTGTAAGAAAATCTGGGACAATGTGAGACAGTGGAGGAGTCTCAATCTGAATGGGGTCAAAAGGATTTTTAGTCACTCATTTGTGACTTGACCAAGCAGCAGAGGAGTGTATCCAGTATTGATGGTGGAAATTAGATGGAGTTTTCCTAGATTCTACTTGGATGTAATGCACTTTTTTTTTTTTTCCTTAAGGGCCCATCAACAGCTCAACAGGTTCTTGGTGCTGCTGCAGTGAGAATTGCGCTGTTGTCTTTGAGGTAACCAGGATTTTGTCTTTGAGGTAAGCTCTAACATCACCTTCTTTCATTCGCTAGGCCCACATTCCTCCTAACATTCATGGAGAACATTTCTGTCTTACCCAACTCCCTTTACCTGATGTGCTTAAACATCTAAGGGCAGAATCATACAATGTTCCTAGGCAGGCTGCTTTTTCTTTAGTCTTCACAACACTTCTTTTGCGGGTGTTAACTTTTCTTTGTCAGGAAATGTAAGAAAAAAAACCAACCCAGTTACTAAACTGCATAAAATAAATTAATTAGAAAAACTAAGATAAAGCAATTTTAAAAGAATATAAAAAATTATTTTCAAGAACATTTAAAAAAGTATTTCTTTCCTGAATAAATGTCTGAGAAAAACACCAGTATTTCCTTTTTGTACTGGAAGATTCAAAAAGGAAATATAACCATAGTAAACTTTGATATACACACAATAAAGCTGAATATCCTGCTTCCTTGTCTCTATTAATGGCATCTTGTGATATTAATTTTAAAAAGAAAATTAACATTGCATATTTATTAGCAGATTACTCAAATTATTTATAATCTCAGAGGTACTTGTAGGCACTGTTAAAAGTTTTCCATTCATTTCACTGGGCACAACAACATAAAATGACACAAAGCACTTCTCTTATTTACTTATACTTCTCACCAGGTTATGTAATCTTTTCCATTGTGCCACCAGATGTATCTTCTTTCTTTTTGGCCTCAGGATTCTTCTGCACAATTCCAATATGCTTGTCTGAGGGAGAAAAAGTGAAAAAACATATCTATTCAGTTCAAATTTGGAAAATATCTTATGCTTACAAGTCTTTCCTTACAAATAAAAATATTGTTTTGGAGGCTTTTTTTTTTTTTTTTTGGTTGATTTGTTGTTTTTATAGTTTTGGTTTTTGATTTTGGTTTTTTTGTTTTGGTTTGGTTTTTTTTTAAGTCTCAAAAATAAGACCTTCCAGGCTCAAGAACTAAAGACAAGACACCCTCACAGTGCAAAGATTGGGCTGAAAATTTTAATCAGGACTGGAAGTGGAGTTGGCAGACTGATTTAAATTAGGCAGGCCTGGCTCTATATTGGGAAGTCTATGCTTGCATATCCATTTTTTTTTTTTTTTTTACGCCAGTAGTTCTTTTGGATTCTCAGATAAAAGAGAATAAAGTGGGCATTCTCCACTTGATGCAATTTCACTATACAGTGATTCCCATCAATGTATAATTAAAAGTGGATTTCCTTTTCCCTGAGATGGGGGAGGGTCTGCATAAACCTGGTTGATGTGAAGTGAACAAAGAGAACTTTCATGAGTTCTCCTGCAAACAGTCTATCAGTTACAATTCTTAGTGTTCACACTGCTGCACTGTTCAAAAGGAGCTCGGAAAAAAAAAAGTCAAGCAGGGGGTCCAAGAAAAATTCAACCCGCATGCCAACTAAGGGAAAGAAAGAGAAGGCAGGAAAAAAAAACCTAGCTTTTGTTGTAAAAAGAACTAATGAAGCTGCTCTTAGAACTGTCCACGGTGACACAACAAGCCTGTGCACCCACACGCATTGTGAGAGTGCCAGTCACCCACGGTAATGAGAAAAGGAAACACTGTAGGCAAAGGAAATATATGAATACATTGCTTTTATGGTTTAACTGTAGGAAATCACAACGCTGGCCCACAATATCTTGTGCCAACTGCCAGAAGTGGTAAAGTAATACATAAGGTTGTCTACTTATATTTTTCTTACAGACAAGATGGACTGGTGGGGGGTAAAATCCCATTATCATTATAAATTGCTAATTAAATAATTATCAATTAGATGGGCAGACAGAACTCATTCCAATGAATTCCTTAGAGGGCTTTCAGTAAAGAAAAACAGTAATTTTGATTATTTTTTTTATCCATACTTCCTGCCTAGGGGCTCTAAATAGAGATGATATGTGGTGTATCCCATGTTAGACTTTCACACAGTATATCTTGTGTTAGAGCTCAGGGACAAACACTGAACTTTGGTGCATATATAGATCTTTTTTCAGTTTTTCAGATAAATGGCCTTAATTTCATGATATTAATTAGATACCCAGGGTTATTTCCTAAGGAATAAAAAGAATACTTTCCAGACTTTTACAGGGCTTTGAGAAATCACTTTTTCCCAAGTAACTGATAATATTTAATAGTATGTCATTGCATTTTCTTTTCCTATTTTTGAATGAACCAGAGTTTACTTTGAAATAAAATGTTAAAATATTTAATACAGACATGCATGCAGATGATAGGCAGGATTGAAACAGCACAAAGAATATTTTTAATGAACTTTTTTCTGTCCATTAATACCAAAACCAGTGCAAAGTTAAACCCTTTGCTGTCAAGTTTTCAGATCAGACCCTTGGGCAAAGTTGTAACAGTACTGAGCAACAGAAATTATCCTTTCCTGTCCTGCACCCCTTACTGAGTTAAGTAATATTTTCGAGGAGAAGGGTCCCTCTGGCCCCTTAAAAATCTTACTCAGCTACAATCACTCATTACAGAGTGGTTGCAACCAACTTTTTCTTGCCCTAAATCAGTTTTGCAAGACAATTATAAGCCATAATGATTTGCAAGGGCTGTTTAAGGAATCTTCAGTTGTGTGTGACAAGGAATATTTTCTAAGAACAGAAGTTCTGCAGACTGAACTGAAGAGTCACAGTAAGGTTTGGGACAGGGTTTTGGCTGCCAGCAAACACCAACAAAAAGTGAGGAACGGAAATGGTAACATGAAAGATGGACTTTTAATTCCAAAGCCAGGAACATTTAAATATGAATGGAGCTTGCTGCCGTCCTCTATCTTTTGTCAGGAAATATGAAGCTCTGGAAGTCCTTTTGTTGCCTCCTTTGTTAACTGTATGAGGCTGAAAGGAGTTGACTTGTTTCATTTTCAAACCCCGTCACAATGAGTGTCTCAAAAATAAATGCTTATAAATACATGAAAATGCTGAAGGGTTCATAAGGGGTAGAAAACTTTCTTTTTCATAATCATTTGTCATCGGATGACTTACCAGGGACAATCGTAATGAAAAACAAATAGCAAGGAAAAATTTTTAAGGTTTAGGAAGGGGAACAGAGGTGTAGAATAAAATTAAAATATCATGACATAAAGATAGATTTGAGAACAAGATCAAGGGATGTAAAGCGTATTTAGCAATGTGCAATATTTTGCCTTCCTGTTTTGCTACTTTTCCCTGTTGATTTTCGGGGAGATCACAGAATCCCAAGGTAAGTTCCTCACAGTGATGTTCTCTAATGTGATTTACTTTGAGGAATACTTAATGGAGAAAGGCGCCTACTACATTTAGTTATTGAGTTTTTGTTCATGGTTCAGGATTGATCCACTTGAGTCTTTCAGCAGGGAGTAGTTTTCCAGTGAGGCACAGCATGACTCCAAATCAATAAGGTTAATAGATGTGGTGGCCACACAGTCAGAGGTGATGTGCCTGGCATTTTCCATGCCAATGAAGAAAATTTCTGATGACGAGATGTCATTTTTGTGCCGGCAGTAATGTCACCCTGATTACCTAGAGCACATAGACAGTTAGTAAGTTAGCAAGACTGTAAATGGCCCATTAATCTGAATTATCTTTACAGGAACTGTTTCAAAAAATTTTGCTTGCACCCAAATTACTGGCGCCTCTGTGATTCTTGAAATGCCAACAGCACACTTGCTATGTAAAAACAATATTGCTGTGCAAAAGTGACTAAATGGGAATTGCTAGCCTGGGACTTCAGTCCACATTTTTAAACTCTCAACAGCTCACTATAAAACATGAAATTCTGGCCTTAAAGAAAAGGAAAAAAAGTCACATGTCGTTTTAAAAATAAACGCATGAGCAAAGAGGAAAAAAAATACAATTCAAGATATCAAAGAAAAAAAGTAATAATGTAGATTAAAAATCTACTTATGTAGTGAGAATGTGATATGTTGGTGCTCCTGCAGTTCTCATTTTCTCTGACTTTTTAAAATATGCAAACTCTTAGCAGTGCCTCCCAGATCATTAATGGGTACACGTTCCCAGATGGCCTGCATTGTGAACAAAGTGTTGGGCCGGACTGGAAAGAGAAATCTGCTTAATATTCCAATATCTAAATGTCAGGAAGGTGTAATTCAGAGTGCCACTGAAAGATGAGTTGAACAGAATACAATTTATGGTGACTTTAGTTAACAAATGGCATTAAGGGAAGAATTTCCATAATTAAATCATTAACTAATGTGAAATATTGATTTCCTCTCTGATGTTACTGTATTATCACTTGTCAGACTTGCAGATAAGCAAAGAGCACTCAGTGCAGTCCCTACCAGGAACAACAATAATTTGCATTATGATAACACTGTCGAGCACCAGCAAACACAGGAAACAGAGCAAGGTGCTGTGGGTGCCCAGCCATCCCTGCCCCAGAGAGCTCACGGGTAACATTCCGATGAAAAATGAGAGCACGGTGGCAAGGGCTGTCTGTGCAAACAGACTGGATAAAATGATGATTTGTGCTGGCTCCCCCAGCTCTCTATTGCGTGGTGACTTATTCAGAGCATCTCCTGGCCCATCTCTGCAAGGCTGCTTATCTGAAGAGATAAATTCTGTTGCAGTTAATATCAATAACTTCAATTTTCTAATGGTGAATTTTTGAGGGGTTTTTTTTGGGGTCCTCTTTATATATTCCAGTTGCCCAAGGGAAGTCGAATACGTACCGTGGAAGCAATACAGCACATTAAATAACAGTTTTACTTATATTCCAGCATGCTCATTAAACATGTTAAATGGTGGAACGTATTAGGTTAACTTGAAAATGCAGAAAGGCTAGAAGAGGCAAGATTAAAAAAAAATTTACACCGAAAAGATCCTCCTTAATTGAGTTGTAATCAGTTAGTATTGATCATTAGTCCTTTTATCAGCATGATGAAGATAATGATGATAATGGTGACGACGATGCAACGTGCAGCACTCACTTGGATCATAAAGACAGGATGGAAAATTGTTTAAATATTTGATAATAATTCTTTCTTGAAGGTGATACAGGCTGCGCAACGTTGTATATTACTCTGAAATTCATGACAAAGCTCGAAAAGAAGTTGAATAAGCAATTTTTAAATATACTTTCCTTGACCTGCTTTTAAAGAAATGGGCCACTCTTTGCTAAAATGAAAAGAGGCGATATTTTTGAGAGATGCTTTAAAAAAATATGTTATTTTCTACCTCAGTCTTTCAGCAGGAAAGCAGTTCTTTTGCCAGTCAAACATTCAAAAATCATGTCTCATTTGAATAAATTAACATATTTCGTGGCAAAAATTAATTCCAAGGAAGGAACAATAAATACGAAAGCAATTTAAATTGTGTATTTTACAGGGGAGGGGGAAAAAGAAAGAAAACCCAACATTGTCATGCGTATGACAGCTCAGCTAATTTGATGGGCTTTGATGTTAATTTAGGGTTTACTTTAATTTCAAAACATATTTTTTCACTTAATAAGGGAAACAAAAGAAACTTTCAACCAGTTTGTTATCTGGGAATGTTTTGGCTTCTCAAATGTGAGAACATGATTGTTTTTATTTCCAGGAGGAGATAATAACACTGAAGCAATAAAAAAGAGTCAAGGCAGCTTGCACAGCACAGGAAGTTCACAGCCAGAGACTTAATTTCCCACACAATGTACTGTGCAATGGGCCCATTAACATAGATGAATAGGCTCTTTAAAGGTTTTTTTTTTTTTTTTCCAGATATGCAGCTGCCGCTGAATGGTGCTATGTTAATAAGGTACTCACTTGCCTATTCTTCAGGTACTCTGGCATTCTCTACCTAGGTAATCTCCATATAGGAAAAGCTATTAGGGGTTCTATCTCCTACCACACCTTCAATTATTTTAACACCTGCACTGATAATCCTGGCAAGGTAAACTGGTAGGGGGCCAAGGGTCTAAGTCCATCCTCTTCTTCCCCCAGAAGTCACATCTCAGGGGGAGGGGCTGAAGGAGAGCAGAGGAGCAAAGAAAGTAAAGTCACTTTTATTACACATCAGTGGGAACATTCTGAAAAAGCTTTCATGCCTAGGAAATTGTTATTTCTTCAAACAACTGACAGCCTGCAGAGGAAACTCTAATGGAAATCCAGCTCGTGCATTGTTATGCATGGCCCTCATGTAGATACATGGGGGTGGATTAAGTTAGCTTCCAAAGGATCTATTGTGTGCAGCATTAATTTGCAGTTCTCTTGATATTTGAGTTTGAAGGTTTTACAACCTTTGTGTTTACTTAGATGCACTATATCCTACATTTGTTTATTTCCTTCCACAATCTCTTATTACCCACTAAATGCAACATTTATCTTTATAAACTTTCAAAATGTTGCAGTAACTTTGACAGAAGGAAATAATTACAACCTCCTTCTGATACAGTAGTTTTAGAGAAGTGTTTTGGCTTTTTTTTTTTTTTTTTCCTGGTAGTTCTGATTTTTCCATCTGTTAAAACAGTGGCCTTCTTTATTAAGGGAGTGGAATAATAGTATAAAAACTGTGTCTTTTATTATTATTATTATATGAATATTAGCCTATCATAAAATATATTTCCCTTGCCATATATGACAAATTAATTTAAAAAAAAAAAAAACAAACAAAAAACCAATAGGATCTGATTCGGGTGGGATTGCCTCTTACTACACAGACGTATGAGAAGAAAAAATGCACATACCACTCTCCATCATCACAACCTTTCCTTTACAGGTCTTCTTCTACCAATATTAAGATGCAAAATACAAACAAGATTTTTCCCCTGCTACCTTAGGGCTTGTTTCCTTATTTTCCTGTAAAGGTTTATATACACTGCAGACAGGCACTTTTGTAAGTTCAGCTTTTCAGTGAAGTTTATATTCAGAAGTTCCTAATCGATTTTTATTTGAACTTGCCAGGGATGTCTAGAAGTGTTAGTTTTTCAACACTGAACTAAGAACTCAAAGTAACTTGTACATTCAAAGGAAGCTATGATCCTAATCTGAACTAAAGGGCTCAATTGAATAAAAATAGCTTATGCTCGAGTAACTCAAGTTATGTGTGGCTCCTTCCCCTCCCCCTTTATGTGGAAGTCAGTCAGTTAGGCATTCTTGTATTTTAATAACTCTAAAGGGTTTCTTGTGGAAAGAAATAAATGCCTGACTTACAGTAATTAGGGTCCAGGCAGTATCAGTGCCTAGTTTACTCAGGAAAACCCCCTGGCACTGAGGGGAGACCTTTTAAAACTGCAAAAAGTTTTAAATTCAGGTTTTGATGGATAAGAGAAAATAAATTTCCTTCTTTAGGGCTCAGTCATTCACTCTTTAGGGCAAAACAGCAAAAACAGCCTTTGGACCTGCCTGCTTTTTAGAATGGGGGAGAGGATTTGTAACCTCTCCCAGACCAGGAACTGCAAACCCAATGACAGAAGACAGCCAACTCAGCTGTTGGAGAAGTGGAGATCTTAATCCAACTTCTTGGGCTTAGGATCTTTTCTAATATCATCAGAAATTCTAACAGCAGGGGTAGAAGGAGCTGCATTTCACAGACCTGTTGGAAGTGCTGTGGTACTACTGGAATTGTGTAAAACAAGAGCACAGCTTCCTCTAGAACGTGATAGAAAATGTGAAACCATGGCTGGTCCAGAGAGTATGGATCCAGTGCTCCTGTTCTCCTTGTTTGATAACACAAGGAAAGGGAGTGGGAATAGAGAGATGCAAATTCAAAACTAATAAAAGGGAAACCCCTTTTTTTCCCTCGCTTCGAATACTTAGGCTGTCAATGTGCAATATCACATTATTTCAACAAGGTCAGATTAAATCCAACAGAATAAGCAGAAATCTGATGATACAAGGATCTCTAATTAAGTATTACAATACTTAATTTGAATAACTGGAAAGCAAGGGATCAGGGTCTAAAGCAGTGTCATCCTCATTTGCTATCCCAAAATTCTGTGTCTTCAACTGAATATTTTCATCCTGGATCCTGATGGAGACATGGTGCTGCAGTAAATATCTTAAATAACCAGAAGAATCTTCTAGAGGATTCCCATTCAGTAAATGAACAGGCACCCTGAATCCTCAGGGTCCAGAATCTCTGAACATGAACATTTGACCTGAGGAAGCCAGGAGGAGTCATTAAAAGAACTGTACTGTATGGTGGAAGAAGATGGAGATGAAGATAAATTAGGCTACAAAATTTGTACATCTGAGATAGTAAAAGATGCTCTTCAAAGGTGAGGAGTGGTCAATCAGAAGCCCAGGAAAATTATAAGTGCTCTCTAGAGAGTAAAAACAATTGGAAAGGAGTGAGTCAAGTGGAAGAAAAAATTTAATGAGAAGCACTGTAAGGAAAAATAAACATAAAGAGAAGGAAACAGATAAAATCAGATCTCAAAGTAGTGGAAAAAATTTGAGAATAGTAAATACCTGTGCAAAGTAAAACACAAATTGTGGGAACAGGGTGCATGGCTGACAATGAAAAGCAAATGGAAGGCAATAAAAGGATATCTGCCTTATTTATTTGGATAATGATATTACTCTGTTTAAAAAAAAAAAAAAGTAATTTGGTTAGACTTACATGAACCATACAAACCATGTAATTTTCTCTCTGATTGCTCCCTTCTATGTTCATATACCCATTGCTCAGGGTCCTGAGCACCTTCTAACTGGGAGACACCAGCACCAAAGCCCATCAGACACGAGCCTCTCCTGGGTGCATGTGCTGCACTCACACCATCCTGCGGGCTGGGACTCCTTGAGATTCCACCAAAATACCTGGGGAAAATACCAGCAATAAAACCAGGCAAAGGGAATGCTGGAAAGGACTGTCTGCGAGGACACCAGGGCTGTCTCAGTCCTGCTTTGGATATTTGCACATCACAAAGTGCCCACGGAAAGGGCCAGACTCTTTCCCCCTTTCTTTTCCCTGTGTGCCTGGCGTGTACACCTCCAGGCTTAACTTTGTTCCTGCCTTCTCCAATCTTTAGAACAGCATGCTCTGAAGCACAACTTGTATATTAGTCAGATGGGAAAAAGATGGGACCAGATTCTTTAATTATTTTTAATGGCCTTTCTTGGTACACCCCAGAGCCCCTGCACCCCTTAGTGGATGTATGAGACCAATAAACCACCCTTATTTTAGATTATTCATTGTTTGTTTAATGGGAAGCTATCAGCTGTCTTTTTAGATAATGTTGAAGTTATTTTATTATCAAACTCTATGTGTTAAAAAAAATAATAGTAGAAAGTATTTTCTGGGCAAAATTTGCATCTCAGATTTGGAGCACCAGTGGCTTTTGGGATGTCTTCTGATAGGAAAACTCACTAAGTCACTGCTAATTTTGCATCCCAAAAATCTGTTGTCTGTAAGTGCAAAACAGGTCTCTCTTTCTTTCCAGTTGGGACTGCCTCCACACACAGGCCAGGACCAGTTACCTTCAAATGAAAGCTCATTTCCCTATTACTTTACTTCATATGATGGAATATTGACCCCAATTAGCCTTGGTTTCTAATTGTACCTGACACAGCAAAGGCCCCTGGTGAGGCACAGTCCCAGAACCATGCACTTTAAAATGCAATATGAGCAAAAATCATACAATATCCTTGCATAGGAAGAGGAAACTAGATAACTCATTTTCTCCCCTTCCAAATAATACTTAAATAATTTCATTTGTTTGGGGCTAATTAAAATTACAGGACCACGGGTGGGTTTGTTTTTTTTTTAAACTTGGCTCTTCTGTAAATACAGACGGAGTCATTAACAGGAGAAGGAAGAGAGTGATCCCCACAGTCTGCCTCTTTAACACTGGAGTCTGTATCTATCTCTCTGCTGCTCCTGGAGGCAGCTCCTAACAGCCACCTCCAGGATGATGTGGCTCACAGACAACCAGCCTCGTTGCTGAGCACTGTGATTTTTTATTTTTTTTTTCAGCCACCAGGCAGCTTGTTTAAACCACCACAGAGCAGGGGCAGAGCCTGCAAGAAGCTGAGGTAATCATTTTTCCATTAACTATCTGGCAAAGATGTGGGCTGCAGACAGGGAGAAGGGATACAGAGGGAGGGAGGAGCTGCAGAGAATGACAGTGAAAAATGAAGAAACAGCCTTTTAAAAGAAATCCAGTGGTCCTTGGAAAGGTATGACACTGCAGGAAGACTGAAGGCAGAGAAGGGAAAGCAGAAAGGCTCCACATCTGCATTCTGCACATTTAGTTCTAATGTCCTCTTTTGCCTTTATCTTTTTTTTACTGTTTTTCAGGCCAGCTGCAAAAGTTTTGTACAAGACTCCCACTTCCAAAGCAAGCCAAAAAGTAAGGGTATGGTGGTGCTGCGTCTTATCTATGGATTTTTTTTTTTCTATTTTGTTTTTCTGAGATCAGCTGCTGAGGAAATAAAACCCCATGCAATTTCCAGCAATAAAAAATGAATCCGTTCTTTTGCTTAAAAAAAAAAAAAAGTCCCCAACCTCATTTTCATATTTCCATATTTAATTTTTGCACTTGCATGTACATTTCTGTTATCTTCCAGCCACATGTTGCTATTTGTCTCTGTAGTGAAGGATTTTTTTCCTTTTTTTTTTTTTTTTAAGACTGTGGGCTATGTGAAGCCTGACTTGAATGTAAAAGATCCACAGGGAAAAAAATAAATCTTCCAGTCCTCACAGAATTGAAGAGAGCTGGCATGCCACAGGTTTTGTGGGAGCCCTCCACACCCAGCACCCCCTTGGGTGGTGGTGGGCAAGGAGCACCATGCACCTACAACCCAATTTCTCATGGCCATTGCAAAGTCCCAGACCAGATCTACAGGTGTGGGTAAGGGGAGGCTGCAAAAAATCAGCAGCTGCTCGCTCTTCCAAAAATCAGCCAGCTTTGGCCAACTAAACACCGTTCAACACTCAGCTGGTAACTCTGCAGCTTCCACAGAGCACAACTGCCTAAACTCGGGCAGAAGGAGAGCTCTGAGATTTATCAGAGCCTTCCAGGCAATTCTGCTCCATTTAGGCTGTTGTTTATGTCAGCCACCCCTCAGCTATCTGCCTTTCCACGAGATTCAGGCTTGTGAGATCTTTGGGTGCCTTTGAAAAGGTTACATGCAGTCACAAAGCAGGCAGCCAAGAGTTAGTGAGGCAGCTCGGCCTTAGGATACGCCTTAACCCAGCAGCAGCAGTGCTTGGACAGACATCATTTCTGCTGTGCTTGTTGGCAGACAAGATTTCAGACAGGCTCTGCTTATGATTTAGTTTTGGTCTGCGTGTTCAGCGCTCAGTCGTAATTTTTGTGCAGCCAACACAGTAACTGCCTGCAATAGGAGAGAGTAAATGCAAGTGTTTTCAGTTTGGACAATACTTCAGTTGCTCTGTGGACCTCAGCCACTCCTGAACTGCTCCAGGTTGGTTCCAGGCTGCAGACAGCTCTGGTTTGTCCACATAAAGAGTACTCAGGGATCCAGCACTGCAAGCTGGCAGAAGGGACATACCTCCAACTCCAGTGTCTCTGCTGCTTCTGGGGCCCTCACGGGACTGCCCAACCCACGGCTGCTCCTGCTCTCTGACAGGCAAGCTCTGCATCTGCAGCAGGAAAAAGTGTTTAACACAAGGGGTTCTCCAGCCCTGATGACAAAGCTGGCACTCAAAAACCACGAGAGTGCATCCTGTGTATCACCTGCTATTGACCTCCCTCCCTTCTCATTCTTAGCTCTCTGTAGCTCCATATTTACAACTCTCCCCTCCATGGCACACGGGTCCCAGCTGCAGGTCCCAGTGTTTGGGAAGTGGCTGTTGATAATGTCACTATTGATAAAGTATGAAAACTGTGATATATTGTATGAGAATTGACAGGTTTTGACCTTAAGGAGGCTACCAGTAAAATCAGTGTGTAAGTAAGACGCTGGAAAGCATTTAATAATTTAGGACAATGTAATGGGCTTTCAGTTTCTTCAACTTCCAAAGGCACCTGCAACTAATACTGAATTATCACTAAAAGTATTAAACATTATAAAGACACTGGATTACTATTTCTATTTTGGGGGGGGGGAAGCGTGGGTTTCTTTCTTCTTCTGGGCTAAAAGTGGTTGTGTGTCATTTGGCAGCTTAAAGGTTTAAGAATTCCTGAATAAGAATTTCTATTCCTATGAAAATATTGAAATTCAGCCAAAGACATACTGGTATTACACCCTTTTCTCCTGAATCTCTTCATGTTCTATGGCAAATGTAGCATTTTCCTTCTGGAGCAGTTAACATAAAAGGCCTTGGTTAAGAGAAGCTTTCCTTTTGGAAAAGATAATCTGCCTTCAAAGTTATAAGTTAAACAACTGAGTGGTCTAATTGATTGAACATTTACAAATTATAATTGAATTTGTGCCAAACTATGTGAAAAAGATTTATGTTCCGCTTCCCATACTGTTTATCCCCCCTTTTTTTTTGTGTGTGTGTGCATGTGTGAATGAATCTTTGGGAACTCCTTTCACTTGATGCATCACTGAGGTGGTTAAACACATTGCATTATGGCAGTCTGTCACATCAGTGTTTCAAACTGAAGTACTGGACTTGACACATCCCTGGAAAAGGATGTCAGACCTTCCAAAATCCAGAGTTATGTTTCTTTTGAAACTTGAGATTCTGAAGACAGAATTTTCACTTACTTAACTCCAACTGCAGGGGAAAAAAATAAAATAAAAATCTTCAAGATTATGAGCAGCCATGTTTCAATATTATAATGCAAAAGGGTAGAAATAGGAATAGAAAATTCTATTTGTCAAACTTTAATCAGCATACAATATTTTTCCTTAAAAATTATTAATTCATTGTTTATAATCTCAATAATTATGTATTATTAATAAATGAATTAATAATACATATAATAATCTTATTATATAATATTGTAAGTCTCAGTTATTTAGTCTTTTTCTGTTACAATGGAGGATATACAATATATCAAATCTAACAATAAAAAGACAAGTTATATAACCCTTACTATCAGAGACAGCTTGAAAATGCACCACATTATCCCAAACATGCACCACAGGTATTGTTTCTATTACTTTAAATTTCTAAAGCTTTTTTTTTAAATTTTTTTCTTCTTTTGAAATTGCATATATGACTTTAGCACTTTGGTGTTAACAATAACATTTGCTGAAATTCCCTAAATCTTCTAGTGTTTGGCATTCAGTGGATTATAAAGAATGTCTGTTACTTGGACACCCCATGGCATCTAGGATCCAAATTTCATGATATTCTCCCCTTCCTTCCATCTCAGAATCATCTGTAAATGACTCTCCCCTTCCATCAACAGTTGTCTTGTGATAAAGTCCTGCCTCCTCCAACGCCCACCTCAGAGCTCCTGAGTTTATAATACGCATTCAAGGCCTCACGGGATTCTCTCACATTTACACAGCTGTGGCAAACACTTCAAAATTAACCACCTGACCTTCCCCAAAATGCTCAAAGGGCTCAAATTCCGTATTGCACACAAAAGAATCAAACACATTTGGAGGCCCTAGGGCCATGATTTTTTAGCTATCAGGCATAAAACCCTCTCCATCCACTTTTTCAGAGCACTCTGATTCACCAATGCCCTTTTTATCTGCTCTCTGCATTCTACCCTATCTTCCTCTCCACAAAGAAGCCACAAGGTAATAAATTACCACTGAAGAAAGAGTGGCCACTTTTAACCAGAAGCAAAAGTGGTGCTAAATCAATACAAAATTCACAGCTGAGATCTAGTTGTAGACTTTGCAGAGTACAGACTCCAGTCTTTGCTGAATTCTCATGAAGGGACCCATACGTCTTGTGTCCTGAAATCAGTCTGATTTCAAACCCACTGCAGGGTTTACCAGTAAGCTATTATTTATTATTATTATTATTATTTTGATGTATAATTAATTATTACCACGAATACCTTCCTTTACTTTCTATCTCATCTCAGGGTTCATTCTGCACGAATGCAACTCCTGTGAAAAAAAGCAGGTTTTGCCACAGAAATTTGCTCCCAAGATGGTTGTTGAACTGAAGAGCAGGACAAACACCCTTGGCGCTCAGTGCGGAGCAGCCCTGGGGCTGTCCTGGGTACACTCCTCTCCCAAAAAGAGGAGAGGCTGGAGGGCACTCAGGTTGGATCCTCGTCACCTTGGACACGTTCCACGGAGGTTAAAATACAGCAAATTGTTACACTGGGGCTTTGTCCCTTAGCAGGGACGCAGCCATTGTCCAGCTCGCATCGTCTCAGTAAAACAGCCCTCGGTTTCTTTGCCAAATTGCCTGATAAGGCCACAGCAGGCCCTGGGTTTACCCATTACCACAGGGTTTAATGACCTTAAGCACAACACTGAATTACACCTCCAATTGCTATTTCCATCTGATTAACACTGAAAAATGCAGAAGGCTGGGTACATACACACAACGCTGGTAAATGGACTAACACATTGAGCCATAACATTCAGCATTTAATCCTCATTCAGCACTTAACTCACAATTATTTACCCAGCCTTTCAGAAAGGGATGTGACACTTCAAAATAAGGAACTGAAAAGTTGGCTTGCTTTAAAAAAAACCCAAAAAAACCCAAAAAAACCAAACAAAAAAAATTAATAAGTGCTTCAAGCACTTGGCAATAAACTTGTAGGAAATCTGGTATGGAAGGGATCTCATGTAGCCACTGCTCCCACTGCCCATACCAAACGTTCAACAAAGTCATGATTTTGCAAATAACTGCTTAGGAATAGGAGAAACTCGTTCAAAGCTTTGCTCTTGGCCATAATCTAAAGCAAAAGAAATGTAAAATTCACAGAGATCCAAAATAATTGTCAGTTTTACCACTGTGGCATAACTGCCTGCAGTTCCTCCAAATGCTCATCAGCCAGTCTAGAAGTTTATCTAAACTGGGCATCGCAGTCATTAAGTAACTCGGTGAAAGGTGGGTTATGGATGTAGAACAATACTACCATTTTTAAATTACTAAAATAGAGCTTTGAGTTATAATAAGAACCAGAGCTAAAAGTTAAATGCCAGCTCTTTTTTTTTTTTCTTTTTTTTTTTTTTTTTTTTTTTTTTGTTTTTTTTTTTTTTTTTGTTTTGTTTTAGGCTTTCATGTTGACCTCTGCTCTACACAAACTTAAATCTGTTTTACATCAGAAGCTGCAGGGACGGAAGAGTACATGGGAAAGAACATGTCTGGGAGTTTAGAGAGGACCAGCTAAATTTTCTGAGCTCCAGTGGGATTGGTGACATAAGAAAAAAGCAACAAACAGCAGGTGAGAGGGAGGATTTAAATATAAATAAGGATGCTTTGAAGCCACCAGTTTTTATTGATCACATTCACATTTACAAATCAAAGTCTCTGCTCTTAGAAAAATATTTAACTAAGAAAGAATCCAAAAGTCATAAAACACCAAGCAGGGAAAGAAAAAATATTAGAGAAAAGTAAAGGCATGGAATCATGTTGATAAATACTCCCCAGACTAAAAAAAATCAACTAAATATCCTATTTTCTTTAATTAAAAATCACTGAATTATTTAAGGATATCTGCCTGGATTAATTATTGAAGGCACATCAAGATTTGCCTAGTGGTGTGATTACTGGTTTATATGGTTATTAAGATTTGCCCATTTGGATCTGAATTCAACCTCCAATTAAAAAAAGTTATTAGAAATTCAATCCCACAAACAACTTAGCACATCCACACTCCATGCTTTAAAATGGTTAAATATTTTAATTCACATAATTAATCCATTAATATTAAAAAAAAAAANAAAAGAGCTCATTTTCTTTTTTCACTGGTCAATGGACACAAAGAAACAATGTCCATTTTATGGCCGTGGCTCAGCAGAGAGCATTTGCAATCCTACTAAAGGCACTGCTCACACTCTATCCATGGGATCCGAGTTCAAATAGCAGCACATTCAATCTGAAAAAAGGTGGTGGTTACAACAGCATATTAATAACAGTTGCAGATAACAATTTGAAAAGCTGAGACCACTGCAACACGACGGTTTATGGTTAGAAAATATTTGTGTGTTTTACCAGAACGTAGCCCAGTACACTGCCGACTGGGAGAAATAAAAATCTGGTGGGAAGACACAAAATTAGATCAGACCTCCCTCAAATGAAAAGAAATCCACTCTTGCTGAACTAAATGTGATCATCTGGATAGCATTTCTATCAGCTCATTCATTTCAAACGCAATTTAATGCTGTATTAGAAGCTTAACTTTAACAAATGGTATTGCGTGGTGCGACTTGGCTGCCAGAGCAGGCCCACGAGTAGGTCTGAACAGCCCTTCCTCCACAGAGACCCCGTAACCACCCTTTGTGAACGGGGACAGCTTCCCTCCACCAAGGGAAGGCAGCCAGCTGAGGCACTGAATATCATCACATAGGTCTTACCAGCTTCTGCAAGATGTGCTCAGCCCTGCTGGCCTTAACACGGGGACGCCTGGGAATTAATACAAGCAAGGAATAAACACTTTGTGATACTTAGTCAGAAAACTTCGCCGGCCTCCAAAAGTTTGCGGCGTACAGGCTTCGCACTAGCAGGCCCTGGTGGATTTCTCTTCCACAAACTTCTCCTGACCTGGCCCATAGAGGATCAATAACCAGAGTGTTCAGGCTGGCACTGTGCAGAACCATTGTGGCCCCTCTAGGGCTCTGCATGTTGTCTTCGTTTAATCCCCACACTTCTGGTGTCAGAAAAAATAGTGGGCACCTGTTCATCTCCATGGCAGTCATGGTCTTCAGATCCTTTTCCTCATCTTCTCTGAACTACAGGTTTTTGGCAGGCTGAAGAATATGACATATGTGGATGTTCCTTCTGCAAAGGAAGGGAAGTTGGGACTCCAGGGGTCTGTGGCTGCTCCTCTGCTCCATGGAGAGTGTTCACATACCTTCACCTTGTATTTAATGATTCGCCTTGTGTGGGCTGAATTATTTTCCAAATATTTCTGGTTTTCCCTATAGGAAAGGGTGTTGATGCCAGTTCTAATCTAAGACCTAATTTAGATATCAGACTGGTGTTTTGAAGGAGACAGAGTTAGATCAAATTGCACTGAATTTATCAGGTGAAGATCTAAGTGTTTCTGTTTGGTGAGATGCAGAAATTTGCCCCATTAATGTTTGCTATTTGACAGTGGTTTCTTTTCATTACATGAAATGAGAAAACAGAGCTAGTTCATTATGGAGATAGTGAAAGTTTTAATAAGGCCAATACAGGCTGAATCCTACAAGTGCATGTGGGGAAAGTAATGTATAAAAGTGCAACATCAAAGAAAGATGAGCAGTGAATGGAGAGCGGGGAAATATGTAATGAGCCAAGTCAGACTGAGGTCTAAGATAATTGCTTAAAGATTACAGCATTTGGGAAATGCTCTCCTAGAGCAGGAGTAGAAAATGGGTTGAAATGAATGGGACCCAGTCAATCTGTAACCACATTGTAAGAGCCAAGATAATTTCCCCCATTTTTCAGGTTTGGAAGCTGAGGCTCTGAATTGAGCTAGCACTGAGGGTCTCACCTGGAACAGATCAGCTCCATCTGGGATCAGACCTGACCCAACTTGTTCTTTGCCCAAAAACCTCTTCTAAATATTCTTTTAATTAACTCTGGAGCTAAAGAGAACTTAATAACCTGTCAGTGTGAAATAATTTGCTTTCCTAATTGCACAGGGTGGGGCTTGTGGACCAGTGTAAGTTCTTGCTGTTTGTAGAGCCAGTACAATAAACTAGTTGATCAATGGAGCTCTGATAATTTATTAGCATCATGCTGCCAATGAGAACACATGCTGAAGCTTAGGATGGCTCAAAAAATTTTAAAATACTGAAGGAAATCTCAAAACTTTCAAGGACTTATAGAACTGCTTGTATATTTGCCATATATTAACACAGAAAGCAAAATATTTCTGAATAATAAGGAATGCATCTTTCACCAGTTTAAAGTACTGCTACAACAGTAATAGCAAATTGTGTTTTATCATGTTTTCTTGCAATTCCATGAAAATGCCTTGATATCCCAGTGTATTAAGCAATTCCTATGTTGTGTACAAAGTCCCTGTTTTTTTCCAAAAGAGGAAAAAGCTAACCTAAATCTATTTTCATTTGGGTAGGAGCACTTTCTTTTACAATTTCAATGAAAACAATCCAACTGATATGAAATTCTCACTGAAAAAAACCTGAGGATTTTTAACACAGCTGAAACAGCACAGTACACCTTTTTGTTTTTTGTGATTTTGTTTTCCCACTAAACATTCACAGCACCAAACTTCCCTAGTTAGGAGCATTATTTCTAAAATTTGGCTCACTATTTATGCCTCATTTAGGATGACAGTGCACCTACCTAGTAGAGTTTTATTTAGCAATGTCTGCTACCCCAAGATTGCTGTTCTTCACCTTTCTAAATACACACACAAGCAGCATTCCAGTGGAAACTGATCCATAAACAATTCCCAGGCACTAAAAATCATTTGGCAAACCAAGCAGAGCTTATATTAAGAGGATTTGATTATGCTCACTGCCATCAGCTTTGATGTATTTTTACAGTTCAGATTAGCAACTTTAAAACATATGTCTAGAGTACAGAGAGTTGTAGGAGGATCCTGGAGACGTAGTAACAATTAAAATATCATTACACTCTGGACTTGCTTGGGCTTTCATCTGTGACGTGTGCTGTTTGATAAAGATGATCAAGTATTATCTTCCCCATTTCACACTTTAAGAACGTGAACCACATATACACAGGACAATCTCTGAAACCATCAGAAAGACCTTTCTACACTGGAAGAAAAAATAAAAGCTCAGCAGAGCCTTAAAGCCACATCCACACTGGCAAACAGTACAGAGCAGAGGAAGATTTTCAGAGCAAAACAGTTGACCGCAAGGACTAGAAAGCTATATTACAAGAAATTTATATTTTAATTAATTAATTTCTTTTTACTTTGGACTATGTACTGTTTAACCCAACAGACCAAGGACCTATTTCTCTCTGGGGTGCATCAGATGTAGTTGGTTTACTTTTAATGGAAATGAATTCCAGTTCATGCACTCGAGACAGTTCCTCAATGCGAGCAAAAGCAGAAACGAAGGAAATGATCGCAGCACCTACTTTAAAAATTCATATATGATCCAAGCTAAAATTCAAGAGTAGGCTCAGCCTCTGCAATGCCAGCTGGGTAGAGCCTGATTCACAGCAGTGTGGAGGCAGCAGTGAGGTGAGGACAAGGGGCACCTGCAGAAGCTCCAGTGGCAGCAGGCTTTGGGGCAATGTTTCCTTACCCTGAGCATTACCAGGAGGCAATGTTTCCTTACCCTGAGCTATTCCTGCACTGATACGCTCCACAGCTCTTGGGCTTGCACTCTCACTGAAAGCACACAGAACTGGCTTCGTACCACACATCACATTGTGCGTGAAAGCTATCCACATGACAGGCAGCCTTGCAGAGAAAACAGTAATCTTCAGGTGATGCCAACAATTTTTACTGACTGACTGTGTGCGGTGCTCTGCTGAGCCCAGCCACTCAACACAGTCTGCCGAGCAACAAGAAAAAGTCTCCAGCTTTGCCATGCTCTGTCAGCTCTCCTTACTGCTTCCAGAATTAGTTCTGGGGACTTTGCTGATACATTTACAAGAAAAGACAATGAATGTACTCTTCAGCTCCCCGATACACGCATTAGATTATATTCACATATCGTGTTCCACAGGAGTCCATGTCCATCTCCAGCCTCAGGGAGTTTTCCATGCTTCCAGAATACAGAATTCTATGAAGGCAGCAATGTGCAGACTTCTCAAGTCAGCTCCAGTGGATTTCCTTGCCTGTGTAATGAAAATGAAAGCTGAGATATTGCTTGTCATCAGAGACCTGCTGTATCTGTGATGCAAATAATAATAATAATTGTTGGATAATTGTTCCTTTGTTTGATAATGAATAAATATGCTTTGCTTTGAATAGATAGACAAGGAGAAAAGATACATAAAGATATATAAAGAGAAAGAAAGGTCGAAACATCCCAGAAAAATTCAAGAACATTTTCTGGAAGAATATGGCATTTATATAAAAGATTTGAGGGAGCAGATTAGTTTGTTTACAGTCATTTAACATGAAGGATTGTCCATCATGTCAACACAGCATGCCTCTGTTGAGGATTTTATACACAGCTAATTTTCAAGTGTAATGTAAACCAGGAGAACTCTGGCCCTGAACACTGTCCCAGCGTCCTAAAATTCCCAAGGTCTGGAAAAATTCTGAGTGGTCTTCAGAGATTTGCATGTGGACACAAGGCTTTTTATCTGGAGATCCATTCCAAAGCAGGTTAAGGTACATACTTACTACATAGACATAGCTGTTAAAGCTTTTTTAAAGAATCAAAGAATACAGAAGTATAATTTAAAAGCTGAAGAGGATTTAGTACCAAATCTTTAGTCCCTTATGCTACCAATTGCTACCTTGTACTTCATAAAATATAGTAGACCACTTGAACTGTGGGCACCATAACTTGTACTTTGAATCTACCTAAATGTAAAAAGTAATAAATTACAGTGAGTGATCCTAGCTTTTTAACTGCCATTTCAAGTCCATTTGCCTTTCTAATGCATTTTGAAAAAGATAAATGCCAAACACTTAAGCTGCATGTAAGCTTCCTGCTCCTTTATATTATTTCCTATAAATAAAAATAGAAATGCTTGCGGTCATGCAATTTGATCTTTGAGCACATGGTCCTATAAATCTAGTCATGATACATTTCCACTGAAAATAAATATGATCTTTTATTTTAAGATGCAGGACAAAAAGGTTCTTTCTTAAGGACATAAACACCTAATAATCCAAATAGCCACTTAGCCCAGAGTGTAGAGTCATTGCTCCTGGGCATGGGCACTCACTGGATACATGGCCTCCATGCCAGGCAAAAAGCAAGCTCTTAGTCAGGAATTTTTTAGGACAGAACTGTGCTATTGTCAGCCCTTTTTTCTCATATGAGAAAGATTTTTTAATGAATAGGATTAAATAGATGTTATATAAAGGAATTTCTGTCTTCTGTGTTAGGTACTTACCTATGTTCTCTGCTGCACAATTGAAACTATTCTTTCCCTTTAACTGAAGTTGCCAAAATAGAGTCTTCATCAACATTGATTCAACACATCATCATCTAAAACAAGGTGATAAAGCTGGTATTTATATCTGTCAGGGGACTGATTACAGATGATGGCAACAACTATCTCGAAAGGTATAATTCTCTGCCACAGTGTATATCAGTATTTTTCTTAATTATTTTTGACATTTTACCTATTACTCCAAGGACTTTCTCAGAGGGTGGAAATAAAGGGGAAAAATGGGTTTTGTGCCACAGATGAAGAAATACATCTTCTGTAAGTAATTCCCAGAAGAAATCTTGGAAATCTTATGGGGTCAGGAAAGAGGCAAGAAAGCAGCATTTGTCACCCTTGCTGAATTGGTCATCTAAACTCACAGTAACACTAAAGTGACTGAGTCACTAAAGTCACTGAGTGACTTCCCTGTCACCCCTCTGGGAGGAAGAGAAGTGAGGCTAAAGAAATATAGAGGGGGGCAGGGGAAGCCACGCTGTGAAAATAAAATCTAAAATACTGCCTGAAGATTCTGATCTTTCAGCCACTTTAGCTCCTATTTCCCTATAGCAGATGTGCACATCACTTCTGTTTTTAGACATCACACATAGCAAAAATGAAGAACAGCTGAGGTTATGGCAAGAATAAAAGTTCACCAAGTTTAGGACAAGCAAATAATGTCTGAGAGTGGCTCAGAGAAAAACATCCAGCTGAAGAGCAGTACAGATGCAGGAGAAATAGACAATGATCACCATCTACAGGGAATATTAAGGTAGGATGAGTGACAGGCAACCCACAAAACCAAAAGAAACCTTGAAAAAATCATGTGAAAAAGCTTGTTCCAAGTCACTGCTTTTGACATGAGTCTGATGCAGGATGGACAACAGTGCTACAAAAAAGCAACTTGTCATATATCTCTAGAAAAAATTCGAGCACAGTTGGCTGCTCAGTTTAATGACACCATTATTAAACTCAAGATAGGTAAAACAGGCTATAAGAGACACGAACTTTCTGTTTTCATCTTTAAAACCCTATGAACACTGCAGCCATTCCCGAGTAATACACAATTCATCACTTGGTTTCCAGCCTGGACTCTGTACAAAGTCTTCACTCATTCTCTGAATCTTCCTGTGTTGATGACCCACCAGCATGAGTGTGGTTAGCAAAACACGAGCTTTACATAGCTATTGGGCCTATTTTATCTTGCATTACACAAATACAAATAAAACAAATGGCGCTCCATGGAAGCTCCTACTGGAAATGGATTGTTAGGTAAAACAGGGTTTTTAATGTGGGCCACGTAAGACATGCCAGGACCACGTGAATTATTCTGTATTCAACAGAATGAAACATCTATCTTTCAGATATTTGCTAGTTATGTTAAGGTGGCTTGTCCTTAATTTACGCTCCATCAGAAATTAAAACACCTTTTTTTCCTCTACATCTAGTTTTGGCTGCATGGTGGCCTGCCTTTAAGAAGGCATTTACTGTCTACCTCTCAGAGATAGTCGAGGAAGGGTGAATGATTTTCATGCTCTGGCACTCATTGTAGGCTGTTTAATTTGTCAGGACTACTAGGCCATGGTTTTGTGCTTTGACAGGTTTTTGTTATTCCTACTAATCCCATTTCTGTTGTGTAATGTGCGTGGCAGCATCTGGTGACAACAGAATAGAACACCTAATTGTGAATGAATACAGAGAGCCCTGTTCTGCCACATTGCCTGTTGCACTATTTTTGCATTTTTATGGCTGAGGGTGGGCTTCCAGGAGCTGCAAAGCAGACAGCCCATCCTTGTAATCAAATTTGCCATTTGCATGTGTGTGTTCTCCGCAGCCTTCCTGTATCTACACCCCCCAGGATTCCCTGAGTTTGGTTTTCTGGCTCCCTCTTCTGAATGGAGAGGATGATCTTAAGTATTTATTAAACAAGTTCTCTCTAACTATTAAGCCACAATGCGAAACTGATGGTTTTAAGTGCATTTGGGTGTCACTAAAAGGAGCAGTGTGTGAGGAGAGCCAGTGCAGTACCTGGGCAGCTGTCAGTGCCTTCTCCCCTGTATTCACTTGCTGGACACAAGCACCCAGCCTGTCCTGGTCTCTGGGGTTAATATTCTGCAGGTGCAGGACCCTGCACTTGCCTTTGTTGCCTTTCAGATGTTTCCTCTCTGCCCATCTCTCCAGCCTCTCAAGCTCCCTCTGAAGGGCTACACAGCCCTCCGGGCCACTCCTCCAACCTTTGTGTCATCAGCAAACTTGTTGAGGGGGCATTTGGCCCGTCACCCAAGTCACTGATGGATAGGTCAAACACTACTGGGCCCACTATTGAACCCTGGGGGACACCACTATTGACAGGCATCCCACTAGACCCTGTGGCAGTGAATAAAATCCCCTGGGATCTGCCACTCAGCCAGGTCTCAATACACCTCACTCATCCAGAAAAAAATTCCACGGAGTTTGCCTACAATGACGTTGTGAGAGCCAGCGTCTAAACCCCTGCTGAATTCAGGGTAGGCAACATACTCTGCTCTCCCACCTGGAACCCACCCTGGAAGCTGTTCTATTGCAGAAAGCCACCAAGTTTGACAAGCAAGGTTTACCTTCAGAGAATCCACACTGACTACTCCCCATCACCTTGCCATCCATGTGGATAGAGGCGGCCCCCAGAACATGACACTCCATAATTTTCCCAGGGATTGACTGGCCAGTAGTTCCCTGGATCCTCCTTCTTGGCCTTTTTGAGCTCCAGTGTGATATCTGCTTTCTTGCAGTCCTCAGACACCTCTCCTGATCTCCACGACCTTTCAAAGATGATTGAGAGCGGCCTCACTCTGCGTGGGCACAGACCATCAGGGCCCATGAGCTTTTGGATCTCAAGTCTGCCTAGATATTCTCTTACCCAATCCTCCCAGACCAAAGAACTTCACATATTTTCAGCTTAGATTCTTCTCAGCCACATGCATTAGTATTGCAAAACAAGAATGACAAAATTCACTGCCCACATCAATCTTGCAAGAACTTTCAAAAGATTAATTAAAGAAAAGCTCTAAAACCCAAGAAATCTGAAGTATATGAATCACAACATCAAAAAGAAAAATTTTAAGGAGAGTGTTCAGAATTTTAAATTAAAGTGCAAGCTTCAATCCTCTCCTGCTACCGCTTGGTACAATTTTCCTCCCTGTAAACAACACAGCTCTTCTGTATTTACCATAAGAATATGGAACCAAAACACAAAATCTGTTTGCTGCATAAACCAGGAAAAGATCTAAAGCTGGTATACAATGTAACACATTATTCATAATTTTTTCTAACTCCTATGTGTTATAGGATGTTGCATTTACTAAGTTTTAAAAAGGTCATCAAGCAATACAGTAAATAAGAAAGCTGTTTCAGGACTGAAGTATGAGGAAGCATACCATCCACATGAAAATAAGACCTCGTCTTATGCTTCCTCTTATCAGTTTCAGTTCAATTCTAAACCGAGTTCTAAGAAACATAAGATAGTGTGAAAGCAAAAATATTTATGTACGCTATGCATACAGAATAGACAACCAAGGGAGAAATGTTCCTCCTTATCAAAGACTTGTATTAGATGTATCCTTCTTCTAAGCATCTGTGGACAAGTTCCCCAGAAAAGATGCCTTTCATCAACTATGGGAGCTGTTATTCGTTATCATCATCTGTTTATAATCAATGAGAACAGTTGGATGCTCAGCAGTCTTGAAAATTGAACCAATTATTTAGGTCAGTAGTTTTTAACCTTTTTCTATTTGTGGACTCTTAAGAATTTTCCAGTGGATGTGAGGCACTTAGGAATTTTGCTCATGTAGATAGCTGTCACTTTCTTTGGCACTTACAGCAAACTGTCTAGAATTTATCCCTTCCCTTTCATCTCCTTATGAATATATCCTCAGGGAAAAAAACCCAAACCACATTAGCTAAGTATATACATGTTTGGTTAATTAAAGCAACAACAACAACAACAGAAAAAAAAGGCGACCTGAATCAATGTGTTTTTAAGCACCTTGACAAGCTATACAAACAAAGCTTTCTCAGTTCAAATCTGTATTTTTGATTACAACCCAGGGAAGGTGCAGTTCTGCAGTCATTATTCTCCACGGGCACAAGCAGCTGCTGCTCAGCTTCAGCCCTGTGAAATTCTCCCTTTCCCTGGCTGCCAGGCACTGATCTCCATCCCGTGCCAGCACGTGTCCCTTTTCTGACCAATGAGCTGTGCTGTGAGACCAAGACTGGCCAGGAAGAGACAAGAACCTTTAGCTCAGAACTGCTACCAAAAGGATGTAAGTGACACAGCAACCCTTTACCTATGTGCTACAACCCTGAAAAAACTCGTGAATGTAGTTTTGAACAGGGAGTGAAGGACAAGAGCAAGGAATGGCATGAACGCCCTAATTCGACCATAACAACAGAAATTAAAATGCCCCAGACTTGACTTTACATCCCCAAGCATGCCCAGCCAAGCAGAAGGACCTGGGGCTGCCTTGAGAAGGAGCTCTGAGTGAGGTCTAAGCACAGGTAGCTTCTGGAGTCCCACCTGAAGGTGCTTCCAGCACGTCTGGTGAGCAGGCAGAGCAGAAACTGCTCCTGGCACTCAAAACCACCCGTGAGTATTGCTCTGCCCACACATGTCCCCGTGTCAAAGGAGAGGCACTACAGCAAATCCAACAATCACACAGCGAGCAAGATTCCTTTGCAAAGTATTTCTGGTGTCATTTTGCTGTTTATTTGAATTATTACATTTACTGAGATACACAGCAATTACACGTATTTGACCTGATCTCCATTAGCTTCCTGTTTTGCAGATAAATGTGTACAGTCAGTGTGGAAAACACAGAGTGCCACGTTAAACAGAACAGGCTCTTAAGGATCCAGCCTCTACCCTCTGTTTAGGCAATGAAACTGGACCCAGATCAGCCCTATGCAGGCTTTGGTAATGCCTGATACAAACACTTTGGGACCTGCTCTGAGCCAACAACTGACAAAATACTTTAAAAAAGTAACTGCTGGAAAGTCGCCGAAAATAAAGAAAGGTTTGGGAGGAGGAGAGACCCTCCCTGGTTTTAGTGAAAAAAGCCTTTAATCCTGACTACTGTATTTAAATCAAATCTATTTGCTTTTTGCACAGTTCTAATAGATGCTTTTTAATTATTGCTAATTGTTTAAGATATTGTTGTATCCCCCTAAAGATTTAAACTGAATAAATTTAATTCCTTTAAAATATCCTTCAGCTACAGGCAATAAAGTAAGAAGCCCCATAGGTATGGCAGTAAAAATAACCATAAAGGCATAAGCATTTAAATGAGGAGAGCATGGAATACTTCCCACTAGACAAAAAAAAAAAAAAAAAAAAAAAAAAAAAAAAAAAAAAAAAGGGAGGAAGGAAAAAAAAAAAGAAAAAAAAAGTGAGAGAGAGTAAAGAGAAAGCAAAGAAAAGAAAGAAAGAAGGTGGGGGGGTGGGGGAAGCTATGTGTTTTGGAGACACAAGAACCAAACCATGAAACACACAGTTGAAACATTTAGGATGACTATGAAAAAGGTCTATGTTCACTTGTTAAGGAATGTGCTAAGGCAGACTAAAGCATATGAATGGCCCTTTCACAGGTCACAGATTCTATTCAGTTCTTGGACATTGTTATTATCCGACAGAAATAGATGGGCCTAATTAATATTCTGGACATACCTGAGAGAACATTCTTAAGGAAATCATCCTATGGTGGTTTGGGTTTGTTGTGTTTTGGGGGTTTTGTTTCTTGTTGGGTTTTCTTGGGTGCCCTATGTTTTTGGTTTTGTTTTTAGCAAACAGGAAACATTACAAATAGCATCTGGTTAAAAAACTGTGAGCATAATTTTGGTGTTAAAAGTTTAATAGAGTCTGCTTCTGAATATACTTGTTTATGCAAAGACTTGGAAGGTTTTTTTTATTTTAGTAAACAATTTTGCCATGTAGATTAAAGCTGAACTGCACAGTGATTTTGCAAGCAATTATATTCTTGGCACTTTTCTGAACATAATATAAAAATTACCACAGCAACTGCATTTTATCAGAACACTCCAAGCATGCAGCAGGTTAATATCAGTTTTCAGCAACTTCAGATAATATTTCTAAGATGTTAATGTTGGGCAGTTTCAAATGAGCAAATAGCTTCTGACATGAGCTGAGCTCTGGTCTTTTAAGATAACGTGGTTATATAGGCCTCGATCTTATATGTAGTGGCACTACTGTCCCCCTCATAAAACACTGTTAAACTTGATGGGAACAACCCCAAACGCAGGACCGGTTTCATGGCAAGACAGACAGACTGATTAAAAGCTCAGCTTTCCAAAGAGCACAACATCCTGCACAGCTGGGCTGGGATCTCGGCGCTCCCACTGCCTGATGTGGGACAAGCTGCCCCCTCGTACAGCTTCTCCATTTACCTCACAAGCCTTTCAAGAATCAGCTACTCACTGAGTGTCCTGATACTCCACACTGCCCTAAAATGATTTTTATTTTTCGTCCAATCTACACTGAATTTTAAAGATAACATGGTTCGGTTTCAGCTATTTGACTCCTGCTGAAAAATCCCCAAGAGAATAACCTCATTTTTTGTGTCCCAGTTCCCCTTACTGCCGACCCTTGTGACAGTTTTGCTGTTGACTTCACAGAGAGCAGAAGTAGGCCCCAAAAATGTATAATCCTCCAAAGTCATCTGAGCTGTATTCACTGCATTTTTAATTCAGGACACTGCTTCAATACAGTGACTTGTTGTTCTCATCTTAAATGTCTGGATGGCATACAAATATAGATAAAAGTAGATACTAATTATCACATCTATTCTCAAGGCATGCATGGAGGGAGGCAATAAAGAGGAGGGGAAGTTTGTGGGTTACTCCCACACATAAATCCTCTATGTGTCAATGGGTGAATAGACATTACTTTCGTCTATTGTGCAAAGCTGTTTTATAACAACAATAAGCTGAAACAGAGAAGAAACTATATTAGAAAGGCAAATACCAAAATACATCACTACTAAAATGCCTGCAGGTAATCAAGTAATTCCGTTCTGTAGTACATCCAGAAACAGGAGTCACATTTTTTGTACTCAAACCTTAATATGGCATATGTGGAGAAAAAAAAAAAAAA